>JAPDDM010000265.1:45000-203698 GCA_027474115.1 Schizopygopsis malacanthus
TGCAATATTACATCACCAAAGGAACGCATTTCGTTGAACTTTTTTTCACTGTTTAAATTAATACATATTATTTTTAACGTATTAAATTATTCGTTGTTTTGAGATGGAAACGTTTTCTAAATAATTTTATTTAAATATTCAAAGCAATAAATATATCTTGTCGCTGATTGGTCCGAAGTCTCGGACAACTTTGTTGTCATAAATAATAAATATAACAATTGGAACCATTAGTATATATATATATATATATATATATATATATATATACCACATATGGCGTGTTGTGTTCATAAATTATAATAAAATAATGATAAAATCGAGTAATCTGCGCAACACAGCGCGCCCTTCTGGAAAAACCGGAAACTCCCGACTACAACTTCCGCCGTTCTTTTGTTTTGTATTTCGGCGTCACCGGAAACCGCGTCCGTTTGTGTGTCGCGGAAGGTTCCGCGCTGAAATGGCATCGGTGAGATGCAGCACTCTGGAATATTTTCCTGAAAACGTTGTAATTGATATTTTATCTTATTTAAATGTGCGCGAGCTCGTGCGAAACTCCAGGTACGGTGACTGTCACACCCGTAGTACTAACACGCGAGGCTAATTCAGTCAGCAACCGTGTTGTTATCAAGTACAAATTTTATAAAATGAATTTAGTGAACGATGATCGTGTGTAAAGCGTGATTTACGGTGTCAGATATGAGAGTTTGTGCAGATTCAGTGACACAGACGGAGATCGGGCGACCGGAAGTCATCACACACAAACATAAACAAAGAAAAGCACGTGATTGTATAAACGCATATGCGTGTATATGAATATAATGCGTGTGTTTCAGGGTCTGCCGGCGCTGGAAGCAGCTGGTGAAGGATCAGAGACTCTGGAGAGCTGTTGATCTCTCCACATGGAAAGGGGTGAGACGAGGTTTAACCTGTAAACAACCTTTAACTACTTCATCATCATACTTCATCTCTAAATCATACAGTTTAATTCGACATAATTACGTTTATAAACTTATTTAGTGCTGTCATGTGTGTTTGTACTCTGTATATATATATATATACACACACATATACAGTATATATGATGAAAATATTTCCATGTAGATGTTTATATTCATATAATTTGTGTTATAAATATATGTAATATATAAACATGACATATTTACTTAAATATTTACATGCAAGAGTGTGTAATTATATACATAATTAATATACACTACACACACAAATATGTATATATTGTTTTATTTTTCGGATGCAATTAATCAAGATTAATTGTTTACAGCACTAAATGTGTATATATATATATATGTATACATACACACACACATTTTTGACTGAACCATATAGTCTAATCATATCCATCATTTGATAATTCACAGTAATAAACAGGGAAATAACATTATCCATGGCTTAAAATTAATCAAATATGGAACAAATACAATTTCAGCTGGAAAGCAGCTCGATCAGTTCAGTTCAATATTGTGTTCAGTTTATTATTTATTAATTGTTTTTAAGGCCTTTAATCTTATGATTAGTTTATCAGTGTGTAACAGTGTTGTGTGTGTCTGCGTTGTGTTGAAGTCACACCAATTCGCACTTTGATGAATTATTTTATTCTGTTGACAACATAGAACAGCGGTGATCAGATTCAGGAATCACCCTCGTGCATATTTCACTGCAGCCATTCACTCTCTCGGCTGGCGCGAATCTAAAATGACTCTCGTTTACATAAACTACACAATAAACAGTTATAAATCAACAAATTTGAAACTCATGGTCTGTACCTGTTGACAACATAGAACAGCGGTGATCAGATTCAGGAATCACCCTCGTGCATATTCTATAATGGAGGTGAACATTAAACTTGATATTACAATACATATAACAGTGGCACAAGCCCAAATCATATAACGTACTTCTAAACACAAGTATAACTCAGTATTAACCCATAAAATGGTAATACATTTCATACAATATATTTAACTCATGGAGCACTCACTCACTGCAGCCATTCACTCTCTCGGCTGGCGCGAATCTAAATGACCCTACCGGAACCAGTTCATCACACTACCAGATCTGGGCGGAGAATGTGATTAAAGGGGCCATACATGAAAATAAATGTAGCAAGTGGAAGCACATATTTGACCCGTTACACTCCCCCCTGCTGAATTCCACTTGCTTCAGCACAAAATAGCACCAAAATAATGACTACAAAATTACATCAGGTACATAACCTCAAGAACCATATACATTAATAAGAGAAAAAAAAAAACGTAGAAAGTGTTCAAAATTTCTTGAAATTGTCAGTTCAATTCAGTGTAGACCCTATTCCCCACAGGAATTAAAGTGAAAAGAGGGGTGGCCAATCCCCTAGACACTCGTAGACAAACATGCCCGTTACATGTTAGATAAACAATGACAATTCAGACATTTGGACACAAGTTGCTCAGCAGCAAGACTTCAATCCAGTCTCAAATTAATATATCACAATACTATCCAAAGTACTTCAAAATAAACATTACAGTTACATTTGCATCAACCAATACAGCAAAACGTATACCAGAAAGAAAAGACGAGAAGAAAAAAAAAAAAGAAAAAGATGAGTTACCATATAAAACACAAGCAACATGTTTACCCCAGAACTTTTTGCTGGTTCATTATCTCAATGAATCTCGTCACTGGTTTAAACAATCTACCAGCTCTGGATCTCACACGACTTAGTGAACTTCCAGCAGGAAAGTTACGAACATTGATATTAGACACTGAATTGTCTTCTTCAAAACGACCACCAATAGGCATTGAGACACTCAAAGAAACAGGAGCAGATTCATCAACTTGCTCTTCAGCGGATTCAGGTACACTCCTGTCCATACTCTTAACATCCTCACAATCCTCTGGTCCCAGCTGGGTAGTGTTAGAGCTGTCAATCACATTATGGTCTGATTCATTAGCCTGAGTCGCATCCACAGCCTGTGTTGGTTCAAGAACATCCGTAGCTTCCTCCACATCGTCCAAGTCTGCATCATCAGAAGGTAGCTGTGACACCCACTCTCGTGTCCTGTAATTGGTAGCATCCACAGACACAGCAGCAACCACAGAATCAACACTCTCTGAGCCACTCAGGTGGTTTTCGGGCAGCTCTCCTTCCACGTAATCATCAGGAAGTGGAAGAAAGTTAACTGGCATTATAAGGTTACGATGTACAGTCTTCACAAAACCAGTACCACTGTGCTGAATTCTGTAGGTATGACTGTCTGTGTTAAGTCCAACAACAGTGTACACTGTATCCTCCCAAAGGTCAGCAAGCTTCCGTTTTCCACGTGCTCCCTTGTTGGCAAGCAAAACTCTATCACCAACATCAATTGGTCCTCCCTTGACTCTCCTATTGTACAAGTCAGCATGTCTCTTAAGCTGTTTCTTGGCAGATGCCTGTGCGACGCACATTGCCTCCTTCATATCTCTCCGAAGAGCCTGGACATAATTGTCATAGTTCACAACATCAGGATCGTCTAGAACAGTTCCAAAGACCAGGTCAATGGGCAGTCGTGGAATCCTCCCAAACATCAACAGGAAAGGAGCATACCCCGTGGTTTCGTGGATGGTGCAATTATACGCAAAAGTCAGAGATTTGAGTACTTGCGGCCATTTGTGCTTGGTCTTTGCCGGCAGAGCACGTATCATATTGCCCAGTGTCCTGTTCAGCCTCTCACAAGCTCCATTCCCCATTGGATGATATGGAGTTGTCCTCGATTTTTGGACTCCAGCGATATTCAACAGCTCAGCGATCAGAGCACTCTCAAAGTTGGCTCCTCTATCAGAGTGGATACGGCCTGGGAAGCCATAAACACAGAAGTAGTTATGCCACAGTTGATGCGCCACTGCTTTGGCAGACTGATTTGGACACAAAAAGGCATTGGCCATTTTTGTGAAGTGATCTGTTACAACAAGAACATCCAGGGGCCGGTTGGCAGAATCCTCCGCTGACCAAAAGTCTATGCAGACGAGTTCAAGGGGCTCTGTCGTAATGATGTTCTCCAACGGTGCACGACCCTCCGGTTCTGGTGTCTTGCTGATCACACATCGACGACAGCACTTCACATACTCCCTCACATCCTTCTCTAGGCCAAGCCAAAAGAACCTTTGCCGAGCAAGATACAGAGTCCGCTGCTGACCTTGGTGTCCTGCTTGATCGTGAATGCCTTTCAACACCATGGTTTTCACTGCGTCAGGCACGACATACAGGTAGGTTTTTTTCTTGGTGACACTATTCTTTGAAACCCTGTGCAACACACCATTCTTCATCAGCAATTGTTCCCAGTGTTTCATAAATTTCAAGACAGCTGTCGGCTCATTCATTCGTTCCCTCCTATTTGGCCTCTGTCCTCTCTCGACAAAGTAAATCACCCTCTTTACAACATTATCCTCCTGTTGTCTCTTCATTAGATATTCATGGGACAGCACATCAACGTCTTGTGATTCTGATGGCATTATTGCTTGTGGAAGGTGAGGCAGCAACAAGGCGTGTGACTTGGAGTTATCACTATGCCTACATGAGTGCAGAACAGCTTCCACTTCCTGCTTTGACATTGTACCAGATAAGGAAACTTTAGCTGTATGACAGGCAACAGCCACTCCTCCAGTATCGGAAGGACTGTCAAGGGGTGAGTAGTCCAACGAAAGACATCCTGGACACAGCCTGTGCGCACAGCTGCAGCTTCTGCCAGCAATTTATCATAAGGAACTCTCGTCAGACGATGAAGTACACTTGGGTGCACAAAGGGCTCTCGGCTCAGGGCGTCAGCAACTATGTTTTTTGGACCAGGAATGTACTTAATATCAAACTGGTATGGTGCTAGTTTAGCAACCCATCTGTGTTCACAAGCATCCAATTTTGCTTTGGACAGAATATATGTTAATGGGTTGTTGTCTGTCCAAACAGTAAATTTCTGACCCCTGAGCCAGTGATGGAATTTGTCACAAATGGCCCATTTCATGACATAAAGTTCTAACCTATGCGCAGGATATCTCGACTGTGCATAGGTAAGCGACTTGCTCGCAAAGGCAATTGGCCTGGCCGTCGTCCCATTGCTAGGAACCTGTGACAATACAGCTCCAAGCCCATTACAAGAAGCATCCACTGAGAGTAGAAAGGGCTCATTGAAATTTGGATGAGCCAACAAGACTTGATCAAGCAAAGCCTGCCTTAATTTGTGAAACGCTTGACTGCATTCCTCAGTCCAATCCGAAGCAGACAACTCTCTCTGACACATTCGACGCTTCCATTTTCCACGAGGAGCCTTTCTTCCAGCTGTTAGACTGAACAATGGTTTGGCTATGGCCGAACAGTCTTCAATAAACTGCTGGTAAAATACAACCATACCCCAGAAAAGACCTTATTTTCCGTTGGCAGGGGACATTGGTACCTTCAACCATGAGATCATCCTCAGTGACAGAAGCAATGGCTGTGACTTTTTCTGTATCGGTAGCAATACCGTCCGCACTGATGATGTGGCCTAAAAATTTTACTGAACTCCGCAAGAGGTGACATTTCTTTGGAGCAAGCTTGAGATTGTGAGTCTTCAAACGCTTAAACACCATTTCCAGGCGCTCTAACGCCAGCTCTTCGGTGGGTGCAAATACCAGGACATCATCCAGATAACATAAAAGGCTGTTGAAATTCTGATCCCCGAATATAGTCAACATCATCCGCATGAAAGTGGCCGGACTGTTACACAGGCCCTGCGGTAAACGATTATATTCGTATAACCCAAAAGGCGATGTAAATGCTGTGTATTTCCGGTCATCTTCATGAACTTCTACATTATAGTAGCCAGAGGTGAGGTCCATGGTTGAAAAATAGGCATTTCCACCCAACGCAGCAAGAGCGTCTGCTTGATGGGGAAGTGGATGTGCGTCTTTGATCGTGCGAGCATTAATCCAACGAAAGTCTGTGCATATTCTCAAATCTCCTGACTTTTTCCAGACTAGAACTAGAGGTGATGCAAACTCGCTACTAGACTTTCGTATGATCTCACGTTCTTCCATCTCATTCAAAGCTTGCCGAAGTTTGTCATATTGAGTCGGAGCAAGGCGTCGATACGGCAACCGAAAGGGCTTGTCGTCACTCAGACGGATACGATGAACAAAGCCTGTTGCCTTTCCACAGTCCAACTTGTGTCTGGAAAAGATAGAATGATACTGAGAGACAAGCTGCACCAGTTTGGCTTTGCATTCTGCAGACACATCACAAGACTCCACATCCAAGTCAGCTAAGCCCAAGCCGTGTAAGACTGCCGTGTCATCAGCAGAACAGGAGTTGTTAGGTCCAGATTTGACTGGTAAACTCAGAACATCTGTTACACTCATCTCATCCTGTCGGGCAGTTAAAACATCAGCTGTTTTCTGAACTTTTAGATCTAAATCAAATGAGGAACCATCAGAAAACTCAGAGCAGTCAAAATCCTGCAAGGCCATGCAAGGAAAAGCATCAGCAAGCGTAGAATTCCTTCTCAAAGTCACTGCTTTCTCTGAAGGGTTTATCACTTTAAGCGGAACCCATCCATCTTCACGTATCAAAGCTACCGTTTTTCCAACCAGCACTGTCCTTGGCCTTGATTTTACTCTACTGGGCTCCAAAATGACAGCGCTGCCAGCTGAGAGGTCATGAGTGCTTTGCAGTTTGCCCCAAACTAAGTTTTCAGTCATGGGTTCGAGTGACACTGCCTTTTTGATCTTTACTGTTCCCACTAAGTCAGGGACAGTGCCATTTTTCCACTTCTCAACATTGGCTAGTAGATCAAGTAACTTGTTTTTCTCATCGATATCACACTCTCGTTCAGATGCACTTATTAGTAACTCTGAACTTCTCAGCTGAAGAATCAAATGTTTCAATAGGTTGCTGCCAAGAATGAGATCATCACCCTGGCCTTTGACTACCAAAGTTGGAACAGTGACATGACAGCCATACACATTCAAATCCAGCTCGCACACCCCTAATGGGTTCGTTCTGGTGCCTCCACATCCAACCAAAACAACATCTGTTGGGGCAAGTGAAAGGTTTGACAACACACCAGTACTCAGCAATTTAGGTAAGATCTTGGAGCTCATGGTGCAAGCCATTGACCCAGTGTCAAGCATCGCTCTTGCCTCTACTTTTCCACCAATAATCACGGAGGTGTAGAAGAGATCATCATATGGCTGAAGTTTCTGAGTATTTTGCAAGACAACTGTACATTGAGAACTATACTCTTCACATACGCTTTTATATACAGATTCCAGATCATAATCCGACCATGATGGGGGGTCATCATTCGGCCATGCACTCACCCCCTCCACATGCAGGCCTAGTCGTTTCCCGAACGTGGAACAACATCTGTCTCAGGCATCACATTAGCAGTGCAGGCTTGAGCTTTAGGACACTCTGCACGTGCATGACCTGCTTTGTAACAAAGAAAACACAGATGATTTGCTCTGCAGTGAAAATGGGTGGTGTGGCCAACATCACCACAGACCTCACATGGTACGGTAGGCCTCACTCGGTTTCTCTGTGACTTGTACGCATGCCGCTCTGTACCAGCCTGACGACTTGATTGCCCATGCTCCAAGACACGTTCCAACATTGGCAATATTCGTTCCATGGGTTCAACTGGTTCTTTAGGCTGAGTTTGACATGAATCAGGTTCAGGTTTAACAGTTTTGTTAACCTTTTTTTCAGGAGGCTGAACAGCAACTTCTTGTTGCAAAAGAGTAATGGCTGGGAGTGCTCTAGAAACAGAGCCACATCGTCTCTCTCTACCATACTCCTCCAAACGTGCATGAACATCTGCTGCTGTCCATTGCTCCACAGGCCTGCATTTAAATATAAGGGAAAGCTCAGGGTCAGGACAATGTCTGATAAACATTACAGTGAGCTCATGGGATAGATTGTCAATCTTCTTGTCCTGTCTCTTTAGACAGTCCTCAGCCATATCCATGGCCCTATTCAGCCTCAGCCAATAGTCAAAGGGATCTTCACCAGCGCGTGGAAGTGTGCCATAAAAATCCGCTAATGGCATGCTAGAAAAAGCTGTGTCACTGAAATGTTGTTTCAACAAATCAAAAATAGGGGTCGGGCCTTTGCACAAATCAATGGAAGGGTTACTTCGCAAGCCCACCCTCACAACTTCTCGAGCCCACCCCAAAAGCCTGCTTATGACTTGTTCTTTGATTGGCGTCCCTATTTTGCGTAGATATGACAGCACTATGGCTTCCCACTCATGTATAGTGTACGGCTCAGCCCGATCACCCCTGAAACAAACAGGTTCCTTGATTTCAGATTTTAGAACTCTGCTCAAAGCGGATGATTCTGCACTACTTGAACTGCACACTTTAGACTCTAAACAGGAAGCAATGCTCTCCCCAATAGAGCGTCCCATTCGTTCTACCATCCCCACTATTAATTCCATCGACTCATCCCCTCTCAAACTGGGTTGTTTCAGTCCACTTTCACCGAACTGGGGTGGTGGAGGACTTGAATTATCATTTATCTCTTGTACAGCCTCTAAAGCAAGACATTGGAGTAGAAGTGACAGGAGTATAGTCACGTCTGCCTCCACCAACTGATGGCATAGGAGAAAACATGAATAGACCTCTACCTCTTCCAAAGCTGTTGTCTGGATCCATGTCCTATATTGACAGCAGAAATGATAAGCAAAAAATAATTAAAAATAATAATAATAAAATAATAAACCTTGAAATAAAATATGTAATTGTTGTTTCAAAACTTCAGAAAAGCACTTTCAGAAAGAAAAAAATATATATTTCTCAAAAGATATACTCATTTCTGTGTTCAAAGTCCAGAAAAAAAAACTAAATTGCTTATTTTCAGTCTCTCCAATAATACTTTTCAATAAACTCAATGTCTATTGTTTACTCAAATAAACAAACTTAAAAAAAAAAAATCCTTCAAAGTTCAACGGCTATTATTTTAAAATAAGCCAATGTTGCTTTCAAATGGATACCACAATACCAGAGCTTTGTTCCTCTCAGCAGTGAAACGTGTTCCTTTACTCCTCCTTGTGGACAAAAACGGTATTGCACCAAACAGCTCCGGCGCGAAAACTCAAGGTTCAAGGTTCAAGGTTCAAGGTTTCTTTATTTGTCACATAATAGTTATACAGGGCATAACTAGAAGTGAAATGCAATCGAATCAGGTCCGCTCAGTGACAGTGCAAAACAATAAGAATACAAATTATATAAGTAACATAACACAAGGGCATACATATTGTAAGAAAGGAGAAATAAGAATAAAATGTGCAATGAAATAAAAAAGTGCAAAACAATAGGATGTGCAAAAAACAATAAGATGTGCAAAAGACAATGAGATGTGCAAAAAAACAACAAGATGTGCAAAAAAAAAACAATAAGATGTACAAGAAAAGAAAACAGAAAACAGTGTACTGTGACTTAATAAATAGTAATGTGAATAAGAGGGATGTGCAGACGGGTTGTTCATGGTATTGTACATAGAGCAGCAATGATGAGAATGTGATGATATTTACAGTTAACGATGAGTCTTGTGAGTGTTTATGAGACAGAGTTTGTGTTTAGGAGCCTGATGGCCTGAGGGAAGAAGCTCTTCCTCAGTCTTTCAGTCCTTGCCATCATGCTCCTGAAGCGCCTGCCAGATGGCAATAAAATGAAAAGACGGTTACCGGGGTGATTCGAGTCCTTGATGATTTTAGCAGCTCTGCTTCTGCAGCGTTTGAGGTAGATGTGTTGCAGAGAGGGGAGAGTAGACCCTGTGATGCGCTCAGCTAAACGCACGACTCTCTGCAGAGCTTTGCAGTCCTGATTTGTGGCATTATTATACCACACTGAGATGCACTGAGTCAGAACACTTTCTATGGCCCCTGAATAGAAAGTTTTCAGGATAGCTGGTGAGACCCTGAATTTCCTCAGCTGTCGCAGATGGTACAGCCTTTGCCTGGCTTTCTTAACCTGTGTTTGAATGTGTGTAGTCCAAGTCAGGTCCTCGGAGATGTTTACACCGAGGTACTTGAAGCTACTCACCCTCTCCACAGGGGTCCCACTGATCATAAGAGGAGTGTAGGGCTGCTGCTGTCTCTTCCTGAAGTCCACGATCAGCTCCTTAGTTTTGCTCACGTTCAGAGAGAGACAGTTGTCCTGGCACCATGATGTAAGTCTCTCCACCTCATCCAAGTATGCGGCCTCGTCACCGTTGTTGATGAGGCCCAGAACCACAGTATCATCCGCAAATTTGACAATAGAGGTGGAGCTGTGTGAGGACACGCAGTCGTGTGTGTAGAGAGAGTATAGCAGGGGGCTCAGGACACAGCCCTGTGGGGCTCCTACATTCAGGGTGATGGAGTTGGAGGTGAACTGGCCGACTTTCACCACTTGTGGCCTGGCGGTGAGGAAATCTTGAATCCAGTCACAAAGTGAAGTGTTTAGGCCGAGGTCTGAGAGTTTATCAGTCAGCTTGGTGGGGACTATAGTGTTGAAAGCCGAGCTGTAGTCTATGAATAGCAGCCTGACATAGTTGCCATTTTTGCTGTCGATGTGAGTGAGGGAGGAGTGCAGTACCTGGGAGATGGCATCATCAGTAGACCTATTTGGCCGATAGGCAAACTGAAGAGGGTCCAAGGTAGCAGGGATGGAGGAGCAAATGTGTTTCTTTAAAAGTCTCTCAAAAACCTTCATGACCGTCGATGTGAGGGCAACTGGACGATAGTCATTCAGGCAAGAGGGTTTACTGTTCTTAGGCACAGGGATTATGACAGATTTTTTAAAGGAGGTGGGAACAACAGAGGTAGCAAGGGACTCATTAAAGATGGAAGTAAACAATCCAGCAAGCTGATCAGCACAGGACCTCAGAACGCGGCCAGTAATCCCATCAGGTCCTGCTGCTTTCCTGACGTTCACTCTCTTTAGTTCCCTCCGAACGTCATCCTCTGAAAAGGTGATTACATGATCATTGCTGCTCTGTCTGCTGCTTCCTGACGAGCTGTTCGGCAGATTTGCGCCGCCATTGCAGTCAAAGCGACCGTAGAAGGTGTTTAGCTCTTCGGCCAGCAGCGGATCTGCTCTCACCTCTGCGGAGGATTTATTTCCAGAGGAACAGATGGTCTTCAGTCCCTGCCACATGCGACGAGAGTCATTGAGCTGGAAATGTGACTCAATTTTCTCACTGTACCGGCGCTTAGCGGCTCGTATTGCACGCCGGAGAGCGTAGCATGATGTTTTGTACTCTCCCATGTTCCCTGACAACAGACCGGCATTGTATGCGGCAGTGCGATTGTTAACCGCATCACGGATTGATCTGTCCACCCACGGTTTCTGATTAGTAAATGTCCTTATTGTTACCGTTTCAGTGGCTTGCTCGGTTAGCGTGTTTACGAAGCTTACTGCTACATCCGTGAATTCGCTGACGTCAGATGAACTCGCCCGGAACATGTCCCAGTCGACGTCATCAAGAGACGCCTGTAGCGTAGCTTCAGAGTGGGGGGACCAACGCGTCACTACCCTCTCCACCGGCGGATCGCGAGCGAAACTCTCGTCACTCTCGTCACCCACGGTACGAATTCCTCCGGAAATCTCCGATCAGTCGGTTCACCACGCTGCTTCCAGAGTCACGATCACGGCACCATTGTAACAGTGTTGTGTGTGTCTGCGTTGTGTTGAAGTCACACCAATTCGCACTTTGATGAATTATTTTATTCTGTTGACAACATAGAACAGCGGTGATCAGATTCAGGAATCACCCTCGTGCATATTTCACTGCAGCCATTCACTCTCTCGGCTGGCGCGAATCTAAATGACCCTACCGGAACCAGTTCATCACACTACCAGATCTGGGCGGAGAATGTGATTAAAGGGGCCATACATGAAAATAAATGTAGCAAGTGGAAGCACATATTTGACCCGTTACAAGTGCATCGTAATAAAAATAAAAAGTCTTTATAATCTTTCATCAGAATGTATTCTTTTGCTCCACATTTTTACATTAAATATCCTGTTTTACTTATTTATTAAAAAAGCATTTTCCCCGTCCTTTTAAAAGTTAAGTCTATGTATGTATGTATTAAAAAATAATAATAATATTACGTCTATTTATTGAGCTTAATAATAGCTGTTATTATTTGTTTGCAGTTGATTTGCATCAAATTGCTTTTGCAATATTTAGCAAAAATTCAAACGATCGTTAATGATCCTCCGACTGCCTTGCAGATGTTTGCAGACGTGTTTGTGGTTCATCTGAAGTGTGTGTGTGTGTGTGTGTGTTTCAGCTGACCTCTCGGGTGCTGTGGGTTCTGCTGCGTCAGTATCTGGGTCACGGGCTGCGATGTCTGCGTCTGCGCGGGCTTCTGCTGTCTGCGCGCCGCGGAGCCTTCCTCACCGAGTCCTGGCTGCAGACGCTGCGCTCCAAGTGCCCTCGTCTGCGCAGACTCTGCCTGCAGCACACAGACCTGCGCCGTCTGCGCAGCTGCTCTCTGCTGCCCCCGTCACTGCAGGTGCTGGAGCTGCGTTCTTGTGAAGTACCGGCCGGCTTCTTCGCTCAGGATCCTGGCAAAGAGGGAATAGAAAAGCTAATCGTGGAGAGCGTGCCGTCGTTCTCGGACCAGCACCTGCGCAGTCTGTGCAGCTGGAGGGGGCTGCGGCGTCTGGAGCTGCGGGAACTGATCCGCGTGAGCGCAGGCGGGCTGGAGAACTGCGCGCAGACGCTCGACCGCCTCACGCAGCTGGAGCTGGAGACCTGGAGCCGGACGCAGATGGTGGCGCTGGGGCTGGGCCAGGGCTGGACCGGGCTGGAGAGACTGGGTCTGGGCGGGAACGAGGTCAGCCCGGGTCTGCTGTCTGTCAGCCGTCTGCAGGATCTGCGCTGGCTACGTCTGCGCAAGTGTAGACTGAACCAGAAGATGGTGCTCAGATGCTGCAGGTGTGGAGATGACACATGCATGTTAAGTCAGTGAACAATAATTCAGATATTGTCTATGTGAATATGTGTTAAACTGTAATTTATTTCTGTATTTTCAGCATCATTACTGCAGTCTTCAGTGTCACATGATCTACAGAAATCATAATAATATGCTGCTCAAGAAACATTTCTGATTATTTTTGATCAATTTAATGCATCACTGATGAATAAAAGTGTTATAAAAATAATCATACAGACCCCAAACATTGGTTAAATCAGCTTTGCATCACAGGAATAAATTACATTTTAACATACATTCACATACAAAACAGCTATTTTAAATGATAATAATATTTCACTGTTTACACTATACTATTAATCAAATAAAGCAGGCTTTGCAAGCAGAAGAGTCTTCTTTATAAACATGAATAAATCTTTATTATTCAAATGCATGTTTGTGTGCAGGTCTCTGACGCAGCTGCGTGCGCTGGAGTTCAGCGAGGTGGAGTTTGTGGAGGATGAGGACGAGGCCGACAGACAGCAGAGCGATGAAGACGATCCTGTGCCGAGTCTCAGACGCTCGTTACGCTCGCTGCTGCCCGACTGCATCGTGTGTTTCAGCCGCTGCACGCTCACCATCAACAGAGACTGACGGAGAACACACAGACATGCACAGAGCACGGTTTCTACTGTAAAATACAACGATTGCATCTGTCTGCAGTGAATACTGTGAGACTCACAGGTTTTGTTGCGCTGCCTTTTTGAGTATTTAAATGACATATTGCAATAATGAAATCTATTGGGAACTTCTGAATGCATTACTGTAATATTGATCTCTAATATTACAACATAAAACAGATATTGGTCTGAAAACTGGATTAAAAAAAACTATTGGTCCTTTATTGTCTTTATGCAAAATGTGATTTCCCGTTTTTTCTTTTTGGTCCCGAAATGTTACGTTATTTTTATTATTTCATCATTTTAATACCCATTATGCAGTTATGCGATTTTCAGCAGATAAACATGATTTTTAGTCAGTTATTTCTATATTTTGCTAGATTGTGTGTCAGTAGGAAATATCAGTTTACATTTCCAAACATTCATTTAGTCATTAAATGTAATAAAATATAGCAAAGCTACAATACTGTTAAAATATTTAGACACTTGTGTAAAAATGCTGTAAAATGAGGATACTGTCGAAAAATATTGTCATAAATAGATTTTCTTTATCAATTAATATCTATGAACTAAATTAAATCAACATTTGTTTTGAGCATCCTTTGTGTTTAAAGCAGCTTTTGCCCTCGCTGCACTTGAGCAGAGTTTTTCAGGAGCTTTGCAGGAGGTTTCTTGAAGCGTCTTGGAGACACGGTTCTTCTGGATTGAGTCTGTCTCAGTTTGTTCTGTTTCTTCATGTCATTCCAGACAGACTGATGCTGATCAGATCTCTGTGTGGAGCAGTAAAATCACACTGGATTAATACAATTAATGGCAAAATGAATGTTTGGAATTTAAACTGATATTTCTTACTGGCACTACAGCAAAATATAGAAATAACTGACTGTAGCTGGGCATGAAGGAGGCACGACAGGCGGATGTTTGAGTCACTCTTTACAAAAGTGAAGGAGGACTACGGCAGTGAGGGTGGCTGTGGCGTCCTACTGAGGCCTCATTTATAAAGTGTGCGTACGCTCAGATTTGATCGTAGAGTGTGCGTACACTTAAATCCACGCCAACGCTCATATTTATAAAGACGGTCTTGCAGCTGATGTATAGGACTGGGTGCTCCTTACCATCTGATCTGATTTGCGTCTGTCTGGAGGATGAAGGGCAAAGAAAAATCTGGTGCATGGGGCACAGGCTGGGTGGTCAGTGCTGTTTTTAAACTTTGGAAGGCTCTCTCGGTTTCCTCAGTCAGGAAACTTTCTCAGGGAGCTTTTTTTATCAGGTCTGTAAGAGGGCAATCCACAAAGGAAAAATCAGGGATGAGGCATCAGTAATATCCTGCCAAACCCAAGAAGGCACACACCTGTGTTTTGGTGCGGGGTTGAGGGAAACTCTTGACCGCACTTACTTTTTCTTCTTGGGGCAGCACCAAACCTCTCCCGATGCAGAAACCCAGGTACCGTGCCTCTGTTAGGCCTATGTGGAATTTGTGGGGGTTGGCGTGAGTCCAGCCCTTAGTAACGTGGTAAGTACCTTGCATAGACAGCTGAGATGTTCTTCACAGCCTTCTGAGTGGTTCACTACATCGTCCAGATAGGCCACAGCATACTGTTGATGAGGCCATCATGCGCTGAAATGTCGCTGGTGCCCCATGTAGCCCGAAGGGAAGAACCCGGTATTTCCAGTGCCCATTGGACGTACTAAAGGCAGTCTTCTCCCGAGCTTTGGTCGTAAGAGGGACCTGCCAATAGCCCTTTGTAAGGTCCAGTGTAGAGATGAGTAGAGATGAAGTGGGCCCACCCTAGCTGTTCGATCAGCTCATCTACTCAGGGCATGGGGTAACTGTTAAATGTGGACTTGCTGTTGAGCATCCAGAAGTCGTTATAAAACCGGAAGGTGCCATCCTTCTTCTGTACCATCACAATAGGGCTGGACCACGGGCTCTTTGTAGCTTCAAGAACTTCTAGCTTAAGCATCCTTTGTACCTCTTCCTCTATGGCTTGCCGGCAAGCTTCTGGGACCTAGTAGGGCCACTGTCGAACGACAAAACCAGGAGGGGTTCATATGTCATGAGAGGTGACATTGGTCTGCCTGGGAGTTTCGGAGAACACATCGCTAAACTGAAGGACCAGAGTATTCAACTCTGTCCGCTGGGGCGCCGAAAGATGTTCTCCTAAATCTACCACAGGGATGTCATCGTTGGCAAGGAGGACAGTTGGTTGGGAAGGTTCGGTTCCAACCATCGCTTTAGAAGATTGACGTGGTAAATCTGTTCGGCATGTCGGCGCCCAGGCTGCCTTAACAAGTACCTCGCAGGTCCTACCTGTTCTGTCACAGTGTATGGGCCTTGCCATGAAGCAAGGAATTTACAGGAAGCATTAGGAAGTAGAACTAGAACCTGGTCTTCCGGTTGGAACTCCCAAGGATTGATGGTCTGTTGTAGACCATCTGTTGTGATGGTCGCTGCTGGATCTTCAGAAGTCGATTAAGATTGTTCATCAGCCGGAAAACAAAAGGGGTGCCTTGGTCCATCAGAATCTCTTTGGGAATGCCTACTCAACTGAAGTGTAAGACGAGTTCCCGGACGATGTTTGCTGGTTTTACGGAGGGGTACTACCTCGGGGTATCGAGTGGCAAAGTCGACAATTACCAAGATGTGTTCATGTCCCCGACCAGACTTGGAAAGTGGCCCTACAAGGTCCATACCTATCCGCTCAAAGGGCACCTCAATTATTGGCATTGGGATCAGGGGACTTGGTAGAGGTCACTGAGGAGCGGTGCATTGACAAACTGGACATCACTGACAGAATCGCCGGACATCTGCATCCATACCTGGCCAATTGAAGTGGTCCCAGAGCCGCTGGAGGGTGTTGGCTGCCCCCAGGTGCCCAGCCATTGGTTGTGAGTGGGCCAACTCCATAAGTAGCTCTGTCTTGGTTTGTTGGATCACCAGTAGATGCCTTTCATCTCCATGCCTATTCGTCACACAACATAAGAGACCATTTTGGACTACAAAATGAGGAGAGGGGTGGGGCCCGGGGAGGTGCCCTTTGCCTTAGACCACTCTGACCTGCCCCCAGCAGTGCTTCAACCAATCATCCTCCAACTGTTCTTTCTTAAAGGAACCTCCTTGCCTCACCTGCTGAAAGAGATCAGAGTACACAGTTAAGTTTTTATTCTGAGATTCACCCACTCTGTCGCTCTCAGCAACCAAGTAGACCTGACGACTGCGAACTTTTCTGGGTGGTATTCGTGTGGTGGGCTGCTAAGATGATTTTCTGTGCAGCACATATCGGTGAGAGACCCACCCTGGCAAGGATTTCGGTTTTTAAGATGGCATAATCATTTGCGGATACAGCAGACAGTGAGTTGTAGACCTGTATGGGCTTCCCTGTCAAGAGCGGGGCGAGCAGCTGAGCCCATTCAGCTTGATCACACCCCTCACGGCGAGCCACCACCTCAAACGTATGCAGATAAGCCTCCAAATCATCTTGACTGGTGAGCTTGGTCAGGAGCTGATGTGCAGTTGTTCTCGGCTCTGGGAGGGGCACTCGTGCAGCTGTCTCCGCTCGAAGGCGCACCAGCTCCTCTGCATGTCTAGCCTGGCTGACAACGAGCTGTTCCGTCAGTTGCTGCTTCCGATCTGCAACCTCTGCCAAATGTCGAACAAGGTCCTCTATGCCCGGGGGCCCAACTGCTTCAGCCGGGTGTCCATGCCTCGGGGAAGATGCCTGCATTCTCCACCAATGTAGCAGGGCAGGAAGGAGGCACAAGATGGAGACGCTGGCGCAATAGCTTTTTTTTCTAAATAAGAGTGGAAACTTAAAATAAGCCATAATTTTTGCTTGTAAGAGTAATACATGATTTGGAACTGCAAAGGGTCTACTTTTATTTGTGTGCACTCAAAATATCTACAAAACATTGTGATTTTTTTAAAATAAGGAAAACAAATATGATGTGTTTTCTGTAGTCTGGGTCTTGAGCAGGATTGCTTCACAATGATGAACTGAAACTCAGCGAATACTTGCCTCACAGACATCATAAATATATCTATAGAATGCTTTAAATAATTTTATAAGAAAATATTTAAAATCGTAAACAAGTACTCTTTCATTATGTAATCCGTGAAATATTTCTCTCTAAAAGCGCGTCCAGTGAGGAGATGGCGAGATCGTCAACTTCATTTTTGTGACACTGACTCACAAAACACTAGTTTATTAACAAATAATTTCAAATATCTCCTTATTATTAGTTTTTTTTGTGGTGAGGGGCAGGGTGCTGTGCCAAGATGGTGTTTACAAGCAGTACAAATAGCCTACGGCAGCATTTTAGTGTCTCCTTGAAAAATAAATAACGAAATAAATAAGATTAACATCATAATACTTTAAGAATAAAGTAACAATTACGATAATAAAATAATGTTTTATTGCGTGAAGGTAATTTCATCGCTGCCAAAAAATAAAGTATGTGGAATCCAACCTGTCACTCTTAATATTTAACATGAAAAACAGCAATAAAACACATTTATGGTTTATATTTGATCATAAAATTGACACAAGGCTGAGACTTTGTATTATAATAAAAGTAACAAGCACAAAGCTTATTGGGGTTATTGGTGGCTTGGCTACAGATAATGAATGGACTTGAAAAAGTTAAATATTATTTCCAAGCATTTATACCATTAATAAAACAGTTTGTGAATAGTCACGTAACATTTATTACTTTAGAAAAATCAACAATAAGTTGAGTAAACCAAGTTGGAGCCCATAACGTTTGGTGGGGCTGTACAATTTTTTTTGCATATGGGCCCGGGGCTGATTTGCTACACCACTGGGTTCGAGTCTCGGTGTCAGCAGGGATTGTAGTTTGGGGAGGGAATGACCAGCGCTCTCTTCCATCTTCAACACCACGACCCTCCCTTTTACTCCCTCAATTAAAAATCATTGATTGGTTTGCAATTTAAAGGTGTTCTCAGTTCATCTGAATGATGCACAACACTGACATGAACAGAACAGAAATTGTAAAGACTCACCATGCATTACATTTAACTGTGTGTGTGTGTGTGTGTGTGTGTGTGTGTGTGTGTGAGAGAGAGAGAGAGAGAGAGAGAGAGTCAAGTCAAGTCACCTTTATTTATATAGCGCTTTTAACAATACAAATTGTAACAAAGCACTGCACAATATAAAAATAGGCAAATTGTGTCAATAATGTAAAATGACAGGATTTAACACTCAATTATCAGCTGAATGCATTTCATTATTGAATTTAGTAATGGCATTGTCCAGCTTCGTTCAGTTTAAATAATATCTGTGCAATCAAATCGATGATTGTGCTGGAAATGAAGTGTCCCCAACTAAGCAAGCCAGAGGCGACAGCGGCAAGGAACGAAAACTCCATCGGTGACAGAACGGAGAAAAACCCTTGGGAGAAACCAGGCTCAGTCGGGGGGCCAGTTCCCCTCCGGCCAGACGAATCAGTAGTTTGTTCCAACTGCAGCAAAGTCAGAGTGTAAGTGGTCCACTGGTTCCAGGGGTCTTTCCCCGATGGATGTCTAGGTGACGAGGTCCTCACTGGAGATCTGTCTCTGGGGCTCATCTATGTGTCCTAGACTCCACTGACGTTCGGGGCTGTAGAGGTTGTCTCCAGGTGCTGATCCTCCATTTATGGCAGACTTTGGTTAAGTCAGTATAATCGCTGATGGTTGGCTTCCTCTGAGGTCCTCGGAGGGGTTGTCATCGTCTCTTCTCAGGTGTTCGGTCATCTCAATCGTTTAAGGGTTGGATCCAGACTGAAGCTTGTGTAATTCCTAGCTACCACGGGATGTTAATCCCGTGGCAGAAACATAGAAACAGTAAGACAATTAGCGTAGCAGTTGTTCCATCCAGGAATAACCCTGGATGAAATTATCAGTATAACCCAAGCTAAAGCATAATAATGTGCATGTGTTCAGATGGACTGGCAGTACAAGATTGTGAGATGCATTATATGAATGCTTGGCTAAAAGATGTGTCTTTAATCTAGATTTAAACAGAGAGAGTGTGTCTGAACCCCGAACGTTATCAGGAAGGCTATTCCAGAGTTTAGGAGCCAGATATGAAAAAGTTCTACCTCCTTTAGTGGACTTTGCTATCCTAGGTACTACCAAGAGTCCAGAGTTTTGCGACCTTAGGGAGCGGTTGGATTGTAGCGTGATAGAAGATTAGTTAGGTACGCAGGAGCTAAATCATTTAGGGCCTTATAGGCAAGTAATAATATTTTGTAACTGATACGAAACTTAATAGGTAGCCAGTGCAGAGACTGTAAAATTGGAGTAATATGGTCATATTTTCTTGACCTGGTAAGGACTCTAGCCGCAGCATTTTGTACTATCTGTAGCTTGTTTATTGAAGATGCAGGACAACCACCTAGCAGTGCATTACAATAGTCCAGTCTAGAGGTCATGAATGCATGAACTAACTTTTCTGCATCAGAAACACTTAACATGTTCCGTAGCTTGGAAATGTTTCTAAGATGGAAGAATGATGTTTTTGTAACATTGGAAATATGATTTTCAAAAGATAGGTTGCTGTCTAATATAACACCCAGATTTGTAACTGTAGAGGAAGTAACAGTACATCCGTTACTTCCTCTACAGTTACATAGAGAGAGAGAGAAAGAGAGAGAGAGAGAGAGAGAGAGAGAGAGACTCTAAAGGAGCAGGAATGAGGAAGCTGCTTTTTTCTCTCTTTTTTTACACACGTGACTCAGAACACAGAACCAGGAAACAGAAATCACATGACTTCAGGGAAAGAGAAGCTGAAGAGTAGTTGAGCTGTCGTGTGTTGGTGTCGGTAAAATGGCAGAAGCCAGAATTTCAGTGGATCAGAATGAGTTCTTGTGTGCAGTGTGTCTGGATCTCCTGAAGGATCCAGTGGCCATTCCCTGTGGACACAGTTACTGTAAGAGCTGTATTACAGGCTGCTGGGATAAGGAGGATCAGAAGAGAGTCTACAGCTGCCCTCAGTGCAGACAGACCTTCAGTCCAAGACCTGCTTTAGCTAGAAACACCATGCTGGCTGAAGTGGTGGAGAAACTGAAGAAGACCAAACTCTCTGCTGACTGTGACGCTGGAGCTGGAGATGTACAGTGTGATGTCTGTACTGGAATAAAATACAAAGCCGTCAAGTCCTGTCTGGTGTGTCTGAACTCGTACTGTCAGAATCACCTCGAACAACATGAGAGTTGGTTTAAAGGAAAGAGACACAATCTGACTGAAGCCACTGGACGACTGCAGGAGATGATCTGCCAGAAACATGAGAAGCTCCTCGAAGTTTTCTGTCGTACTGACCAGAAGTTTATATGTATGCTGTGTACTATTATTGAACATAAAAACCATGATACTGTATCAGCTGCAGACCACAGGACAGAGAAACAGGTATTTAAAACTAAACACTGATTGAATATTGCTATCGTTTCATATGTCTTTATATCAACACCCATATTAACAGCTTACAGCATTCACACATCACACGACAGCGGAAATGAACAGCAGCTTCAAGAAGAGAGTTTCACTGTTTGCTGAAAATGAAACGTAAACCTTAATCAACACAATCTTTCGTAAAATGGGCTTTTGTTACACTATTCACTTGTTCTTTAATTTATAATAAATATAATAAATATAAACTTCTATCAGTCAAAATGCAGAAACATTGTATGTCTGAGGCTCTAAATCTGTGTCAGTTTCACTTTAATAATACTTACACACTTGTAGTAATTCATGTATGATGATTGAAACTGTTCATGACTTCTGGAGTTTGAACCTACAGCCATTAGTTATCAGTTTAGATAAGTAATCTTTAAACTGCCTCACCCTGTGTTTATTGGATTCATCTGTTCACATGATGATTTAGTGCCAATAGTTTTCTGTGAGATTCACTATCATCTGTTTGTCCTGCAGAAGCAGCTGAAGGAGACGCAGAAGACGTTCCAGCAGAGAATCCAGCAGAGAGAGAAAGATCTTCAGCAGCTGAGAGAGACTGTGGAGTCTCATAAGGTGAGTCTGGAGAAGAAGAGAAGTTTGTCTCGGTCTCAGTTCAGACTCACTGAATCACTGTGTGTCCTAACAGCGCTCTGCACAGACAGCAGTGGAGGATAGTGAGAGGATCTTTACTGAGCTCATCCGCTACATTGAGAGAAGCCGCTCTGAGCTGATACGGCTGATCAGAGATCAGGAAAAGCAAGCAGTGAGTCGAGCTGAAGGACGACTGAAGCGACTGAAGCAGGAGATCAATGATCTGA
This sequence comes from Schizopygopsis malacanthus, assembly GCA_027474115.1. NCBI lineage: Eukaryota > Metazoa > Chordata > Actinopteri > Cypriniformes > Cyprinidae > Schizopygopsis > Schizopygopsis malacanthus. Next base: position 66,860 of record JAPDDM010000265.1, read on the forward strand.
GGAGGAGAGACGCTGAGCTGGAGCAGCTTTCACACACACAGGATCACATCCAGTTCCTGCAGGTAACACAGATATATATATATGCCTTTATTTATCCAGGAGAGAACCTCACTGAGATTAAAAATCTCTTTTCCAGGAGTGTCCTGGCCAAGATAGCCCAGTTATACAAATACACGTACAACAAAAAACAGTACATCACAACAATAAAATATAGCATTAGAAGCATTTACAAATCATTAAATATTTTTTCTATTGGACGCAAAAGTGTTTTAAATTTACTAAGAGACACCAACTGATTTAGCTGCAGTTTCATTTGAAGTGAGTTCCAGTCTGACGGTGCAGCATATTCAAATGCAGTTTTACCTAAATTAGTTCGTGCTGAAGGTACATAAAGATTATAAATAATTGGGAACGCAATGAATAGTTAACAACCACTTTTTGGTGAATCAAACAACAGAGATAGGATGGCAAAAAACCCAGAATAGCTTTGTAAATCAATAAATACCAATGCATTTGCCTTCGAACAGCAAGTGAAGACCAGGCAACTCTATTATATAGTATACAATGATGTGTAGAAAATGTACAATCCGTAATAAATCTTAAAGCACCATGATACACAGCTTCCAGAGAGGCAAGAAGATAAGAAGAGGCATGCTGATACACCACGTCCCCATAGTCAAGAATCGGTAAAAAAGTTCCAGACACAAGCTTCTTCCTTGCATTAAATGAAAAGCAAGACTTGTTTCTGAAATAAAATCCTAGCTGCTTCTTCAACTTTAATTGCAAATAATTAATATATGAATCAAAACGTAGTTTGTCATCAATTATGATGCCCAGATACTTGTACTCTGACACTAATGCGATCAATTTTCCTTGCAGAGTTCGGAGAACAACAGAACCATCCAAAGAATTTCTAGAGTTTGATAACCACATAAATTTTGTTTTCTCAACATTTAAGACCAACTTCAAAGTAAAAAACCTTGCTTGAATAATATCAAACGTTGATTGTAAGTCAACCAAAGCTTGTTGTTTTGTAGGAGCAGAACAATAGATGACAGTGTCGTCGGCATAAAAGTGGAACCTTGCATTATCAATGTCAACATCTAAACAATTTATATATATAATAAATAATAATGGCCCCAATACAGATCCTTGAGGAACTCCCGTACCCACTCCCAATAGGTCTGATTTGATACCTTCCACTTGCACGCATTGAGTTCTTCCCTTTAAATAAGTATTAAACCACGAAACTACATTGTCTGATAGACCAACACTTCTAAGCCTATCTAAAAAAATATTGTGGTTCACAGTATCAAATGCCTTTGTTAACCCTCGTATGGTCTTCGTTACCTGTTTACACTTATGGTCTTTGGGGTCAATATGACCCCAACAATTTATAGAGTAATTGTAAAAAATCTATACATTTTTAATAATACAAATAATATATCATTTTTTTTGTTTACTTCTCATCTATACATTAATGCTGTGTTTTGGGAGATATGAAGTACTTTTGTACCTATTTACTGCAAAATTCCTCAACTACACATTTAGCTTGCATGTGAAATATTAAATTTTTATGAAAAAATCATTTAAATTATGATCTAAATTTAATTTAAGTTGTTTCTGGATATTGAACTGAGTGTTAGGTGTAGAAGTGTGCCATCTGCTGGTTAGAGATAAACCTCACAGGATTGCAGTTTCAGAAATAAATAGTTTTGACCAGCAGAGGCAATAGAGAGCCATTCATTTTACTAGATGTGGCCAACTGCTCTATCACAACTTTTGTGATACATTTTGTGAATTTATATATATATATAAACATTAGAAAAGACATAAAAAATAAATATTCTTTCAAATAATAATTTTTGTAGTTTTTGAGAGAGTGAGAGGCAGTGCATGTGTCTGTGTCTGTGTGTGTGTGTGTGTGTGTGTGTGTGTGTGTGTGTGTGTGTGTGTGTGTGTGTGTGTGTGTGTGTGTGTGTGTGTGTGTGTGTGTGCATGCATTAGGTATTGCCCTTTTATATCTTTGTTCTGCATTTGTGACTGAATTTCTTTGCCAAATTCTATAAAAATGCTCTGTGGCAGTCATACATGGGTGTGCTTGTTTGTGTGTGTGCTTGTTTGTGTGTGTGTTTGTGTGTGTGTGAGTGAGCATGTTTTTTCTACATCACATTTATGCCCTAGTCCCAGGCCTTCATTTCTGTGTGAAAATTGTTAGATTTATGCCAGATCTATTGATATTTTTTGACAAATAAATAAAAAAAAAAGATGAAAAATCACATTTTCCATTCATTTTCAATGTGGGGTCATATTGACCCCAAGACCATAAGTGTAAAATGTTTTTTTACATACCTTCAGAACAACCGAATCAAGCCCAGTTTTTTTGTGTGTGTATAGCTAGATAATGTAGAAAAAGTCACAAAATTTTATTCCACTGAGACGAAGGGAACCATTTTTATTTATTAAGAAAAAGTCGATTGGGGTCATATAGACCCCAAGGACAGGATAAGGGTTAAATCAATAAAAAGACATGCACAATGGTGTTTTCCATCTAGGGACCTAACAAGATCATTTAAAACTTTTAAAACAGCCGTAATGGTGCTGTGTTTTTTACAAAATCTGATACAGCTTTCCTGTAGCTCAACTGGTAGAGCATGGCACTAGCAACGCCAAGATCATGGGTTCGATTCCCAGGGAAAGCAAGAGTTGATAAAATGTAAAAACTGTAACTTGAATGCAATGTAAGTCGCTTTGGATAAAAGCGTCTGCTAAATGCATAAATGTAAATGTAAATGGTTGATAGACAAAAGTTTATGAGAGTGTAAAACTTTCCAAAAGTTTTGACAAGATACATAACTTTGAAATAGGTCTATAGTTATCTAATAAAGTAGGCACTCCCCCTTTCAACAGAGGAACAACAAAAGCAGACTTCCAGATCTGAGGAATTTCCTTGGTTGTTAGGGAAAGATTAAACAGATATGACAATGGTTGTGAAATAATGTTAGCCGCTAATTTTAAAAACAATGGTTCAATAAGATCAGGACCTGATGATTTATTCACATCTAGATTCTGTAATGCAGAGCAGACATCAGAAGTTGTAATAGGATTAAAAACGAACTCTGTTGTCCATAGATGCCGCTCTGCATTAAGAAATTCAGAATTTACAGTAGTATAATTATTAGTCTGAAACAATGACCCTGATTCAGTAAAGTGGCTATTAAAACAATTGAGCATTTGTAATTTATCCACTATTTTAATACCATCCTTTGTTATGCAATTGGGAAGAGCTGAAACAGATCTATTACCAGTCAAAAACTTTATATTTTTCCAGAACTTACTTGCATTTGCTGATTTCTTCGTTTTATCAAGAAAATACTCTGATTTAGCCTTAAAGGAGCATGCTTATTAATAATCAGAATAAAATTATCATAAAAATAATTCCAAGTACTTTCAATATCTGGGATTAACGTAATTTTTTCCCAATCAAATTGTGCAAGGTCGAATAAAAAACCTTGTATATTAAAGTGTTTCATACAGCGTTTGGTGATAATTCGTGGTTTCTGCTTAAACATTTGTATATCTCTTACTACTGCAACAACACAATGATCACTAATATCATTTGCAAATACTGAAGCTAGAGGATATTTATGAGGGGCATTTGTGAGAACAAGATCTAATAATGTGGATTTTTCAGGAAACTTCGAGTTAGGTCTTGTTGGTTTATCTACCAATTGAAAAAGATTATAAGTATCACAAAACGCTTTGAAACCACCAGATACTGGAAGCAACCAATTTAAATTAAAATCACCCATTAATATCAATTCTTTATAATTCAAGGAGGCCAGTGAATTCGTCAAAGAGGTCAAGGTATTACTAGTAGCCGATGGAGGTCTATAACAACCTACTATAGTAAGTTGACATGTCTTTGAAGCAGACAGATTAAGAGCTAATAGTTCATGCTGTTTAGCTATCGATTCTGAAAGTAGCATGGTAGACTCAAAGCATTCTTTAACGTAAATTACGACCCCCCCACCCCTTTTTGGTCTATCCGCTCTAAAAACATTATAACCAGTGATGCTGATCTCTTTATCTAAAATAGTTTTGTTGAGCCAAGATTCAGATATTATTATAACATCCGCATTTGTATTTCTTGCTCAGATATTAACCACGTCCAATTTAGTTGGAGTGGTATAAGTTGGGGCACATCTATTATATGGACCTGGATTTGGCAGTACATTTAAGTCCACATTTAGACAGTACATTACTCTACATTTCACTTTTGATTATACCCTGTATAATTTATTATGTGACAAATAAAGAAACCTTGACCTTGATTTCCGGATATTAGAAGCATAAGAACTATAAGGCTCTTACGTCTAGCTGATTTACTTATTACATAATTTCTTACAGTCGACCCACATGGAGAGAATAATTAATACAGTAGTTCTCTTCCTTAGTTAGCGCACACCTTATAAAATCTACATATATAAAAATAAAAGGATACAACTTAAAGCAACATTGTTTAAACGGAACAAAGTCTGTAGACAGTCCGCTGCGTATCCAACTGTCGACATATGCAGATGGTAAATTGCATGTTAAGGATGAATCGTAAACAGACCTACTGTCTCTGATGTGAACTTGGTTAGGCAACCAGATGAGTAGACCCACTAGGAATGTGCATGCAATTATTATGCGCCACATTATCCTCCAAAGTCCCCAGCCGTAGAATTCAGATAAGGCCGTATGACGAAGCAGTACGTGAGTCCTCCGAGATTCTCCCCACATGACCGTCAATAGACAACTCTTCGAACTTTAGCCGCCGAACTGATGAAGGCACCCCAACAGCTAGGCAATAGCAAACGAGCCCTTACTAAGAGACTCAAACCAAAAGCTGTAAGGGTGCAATGCCGCCGTCACTGATGCTCAATCCGTGGACACCCGCAACAAAACACGGATCTCAGTCAGAGGTGCGATGCCGCCGTCACGGTTGTCAATCCGCGGACAGATCTAGAAGAACAGGGTCACAGTGGACTTGAGCAGATCCTGCAGGTAACACAGATCTAGAAGAACAGGGTCATAGTGGACTTCAGCAGATCCTGCAGGTAACACAGATCTAGAAGAACAGGGTCATAGTGGACTTCAGCAGATCCTGCAGGTAACACAGATCTAGAAGAACAGGGTCATAGTGGACTTCAGCAGATCCTGCAGGTAACACAGATCTAGAAGAACAGGGTCATAGTGGACTTGAACAGATCCTGCAGGTAACAGAGATCTAGAAGAACAGGGTCATAGTGGACTTGAGCAGATCCTGCAGGTAACACAGTTCTAGAAGAACAGGGTCATAGTGGACTTCAGCAGATCCTGCAGGTAACACAGATCTAGAAGAACAGGGTCATAGTGGACTTCAGCAGATCCTGCAGTGACACGAGACTCACAGAGAAACATTTCATGAGTGTCTTATTATATAATTATCAGTCAGAGTCTCACCTGATCATCTTCTTCTGAAAGAGACGGTGCTTACAAATGTCTTTCAGCTCTGGAAATCTCTTAGGAATCATTTCTCTGAGCTCTTTCTTCTGGAAGATATATTTAGCTGTCAAACACCACAAGCGCCACCAACAGTTCAAGAGCCGCACAAATCTGATGTTGGTGCAGGTTATTGGGTGAAGTGTGGAGCTGATGAGTTTTGATTTCTGTTTTCTGTTTTCTGTAGAGTTTCCAGTCTCTCTCAGCACCTCCTGAATCTACAGACGTAAATGATGATCTCTTCAGTTCTCTCGTCTCTTTTGATGGTCTGAGAGAATCTGTCTGTCAGCTGAAAGACAAACTGGAGGATTTCTGCAAAGAGGATCTCAAGAAGATCTCAGACAGAGGTAAAGTCCTGGAGATTCATCTGCTATCCATCATCATCTCGTATCATGGAGAACATCATATTAGAAATGTGTTAGTAATGGATGCAGGATCATGAGAATCACACTGTTCATGTCTGTTGATTTCCACAGTCACATCCACCAACATTGTTCCCAAGACCAGGAACGACTTCCTACGATGTAAGTCAAAGCAGAAAACTCACTGAGTGTGTTCATGTTCTTCTGTAGAAGGAGAAAGAAGAGTTTTATAACTGATGTAAATCATTGGGCTGCCCTCCACTAAATATTTTTTCTGATCAACTAATAGTCATTAATTATATTAATTAACCATATAATTAATAATAATGAGCCTTTAATTGCCTATAACCTATCAGCGCTCAAGCGCATATACAGTGCTCAGCGTAAATGAGGACACCCCCTTTGAAAAGTAACATTTTAAACAATATCTCAATGAACACAAAAACATTTTCCAAAATTTTGACAAGACTACGTTTTATATAACATCTGTTTAACTTATAACATGAAAGTAAGGTTAATAATATAACTTAGAGAACAACATTTTCAGTTTTACTCAAATTAGGGTGATGCAAAAATGAGTACACCCCACTGAAAGTCTCTGGAGCAAAGCTAAATTTTAGACTACAAATGTCTAATTTAACAAGAATTCAACCACAGGTGAGTCTAATTATTCATTACACAGGTGACAGTTGACTATAAAAGTGTGTTACTTAAAGAAAACCCCTTCCCATTTCATGCTGTCAGCAATGGCACCACATGGAAGAGAAATGTCACAAGACCTGAGAAAGAAAATAATTTCTTTACACAAGAAAGGTGAAGGCTACAAGAAGATCAGCAAAGCTTTACTTATCAGTCAGAATACTGTAGCAAAAGTGGTACAAACATTTTAAAAAGATGGAACTGCAACCATCTCACAGAGATGTCCAGGTCGTCCACGGAAGTTAACACCTCGTCAGGAGCATCTTCTGATGAGAAGGGTTGAAGAAAATCGACATGCAAGTTCACTGCAGTTATCCAAAGAAGTAGAAAGCCAAACTGGGGTGACTATTTCCCGTGACACAATACGGCGTACACTGCAGAGGAATGGCATGCATGGGTGCCGTCCAACGAAAGAAGCCTCTCCTAAAGCCCAGGCACAAAAAAGCCCGCCTAGAGTTTGCCAGGGCCCATGCTGACAAAGATGAAGACTACTGGGACTTTATACTCTGGAGTGATGAGACCAAGATAAATGTTTTTGGAACCGATGGCTTCAAAACTGTATGGCGTCGCAAAGGTGAGGAATACAAAGAAAAATGCATGGTGCCTACAGTGAAACATGGTGGTGTCAGTGTCCTTATGTGGGGCTGCATGAGTGCTGCTGGTGTCGGGGAGCTGCATTTCATTGATGGCATCATGAATTCACAAATGTACTGCTCTATACTGAAAGAGAAGATGCTACCATCACTCCGTGCCCTTGGTCGTCGTGCACTTTTCCAACATGACAATGATCCTAAACACACATCTAAGGCCACTGTTGGATTTCTGAAGAAGAACAGGGTGAAAGTGATTCTGTGGCCAAGTATGTCTCCTGATCTGAACCCAATCGAACACCTATGGGGACTTATGAAGAGACAAGTTGAGCATCACTCTCCATCCAGCATCCAATCTCTAAAAGAGGTCATTTTAAGCATTTTAAGTTAAATGCAAATGATCGCACCGGTCATGCAGTGAGCTACTGTCCAGCTTCCACTCTCCACACAAACACTGGAATAGCGCTCGTTTATAGGTTAACATTAGATTGAGTGGCCATGTAATGATGCTACAGCTTACATGTTTCAGATGATAAGACATATTTGATATGTCGCGATACTTTGATGTCACACCAGTCTTTCTGATGATGATGATCCACTTCAAATCCAACAAGCCTAATGATTCAATGAACCATTCATATAGAGAACCATTTACTTCACTCCTGAATGAATCAAATCAATTAATAAATGACTTAATCATTAAGACATTTACCACCACCTACTGGCAGTTTTATTTTAATATTTAGAGTATCATTTCATTAAAGAAATAATTTCATATTTCCATAGTAATAATAATAAAATAAAGTATTAAAGGTATAGATCACCCACCCAAAAATGAACATTGTGTCATCATTTATTCACCCTCATGGTCCAAAAGAGTAAATGTGTTAAATTTGATCAAACTAAATATTTATTGCTGAAGATACTTTTTGTAATGTCTGTTTGATACTTTACACAGCAATGACGTTCATTTATATTTTGGGAGTAATTACTCAGTCAAAGATTAATTAATCACCACATGTAATTAATGAGATTAAAAATTTAAATCGCTTACCAGCCCTAATTTTTACCTTTTATGGACATTTTTTTTGTTTTGATATATTAAACATAAAACGTTGAATATTGATATTTAAAATTATATAACAAAATGAAAAGATCATTTAAATGTGAAATTAAACCGGCAGCAGGTGGCAGCAGGTCAGTGTTAATAAGTGAGTCGTTGCGATTGAACCGAATCATTTAAAGATTGATTGATTCAGGAACGAATCACCGTCATGTTGCTCAGAGACACAAAACAGTGCTGTGACTGTGTCTAGAATTATGTTTGTTGGTGAAATTAGTGATATGGTGTCTAAAACATAAGTCTTTTAATATTAACTTCTTGTTTATTAAACTGTTGTAAAAAATCTATATCGCTTTTGTAATCATGCTAATTTTTAGAGAACAAAAACGACACTTTTGTGAGATATTAACTATATGAAATTATATAAATATATACATTTCTTCCCCCATATCTTGAATTTTGTGATCATTCTTAATGTTTTTAATAATGAATCATGCAGTGAAAGAACGCACTTCACGCAATATACTCAATAATGTCAAATCACACATCGTTAAAACAACAATTAGGATATTATCGCAGACGATATATATAACGCACACACCTAGTTCTGACCGATGTGCTGTAATTACCACACAGACCAGCTGTTAATGACCTGTCTAGAGCTGCAGCTAACGATTATTTTTATTGTCAAATAATATATCTATTATTTTTTTGATTAGTCGACTAATCTATCAATTATTTTACAATTAATCAATTTATTGTTTTCTCATCAGTTGATGAATACTTTAGTTAAACTATCAATAACAAATAACAGTAACTTATGCTATTAATCTTTTATTTTATTCAAACCTTTCCTCATAATTAATACTTTTCAAAAAAAATAACAACAAAAATGAAAGCAAAGAAAGAAACAAAATAAGAATAAATAAAGATAATAACAAGAAAAGAGCGAAAAATAAATAACAACAATAAATAATCAAACATAAAAATGAAAGAAAGAAAGAAAGAAAGAAAGAAAATAACAATGAAAATAGAGAGAAAAAGAAAAATAATAACAATAAATAAAAAATAAGAAAAGAAAAACAATAACAATAAAATAAAAATTAAGAAAAGAGAGAAAAAGAAAAACAGTAACAATAAATAAAAAATAAGAAAAGAGAGAAGAATAATAACAATAAATAAAATTAAAAAAAGAAAAGAAAAGAGAGAAAAATAAAAACAATAAATACAATTAAAATTAAAAAAGAGAGAAAAATAAAAAAATAAAAAAATAAAAAATAAAAAAGAGGAAAATAAAAATAATAATAAAACAATAAAAAAATAAGAAAAGAGATAAAAATAATAACAATAAATAAATAAAAAAATAAGAAAAGAGATAAAAATAATAACAATAAATAAAATAAAAATAAGAAAAGAGAGAAAAAAAATAATAATAAAAATAACAATAAATAAAAGATAAGGAAATAGAGGAAAAATAATAACAATAAATAAAATTAAAATTAAAAAAGAGAGAAAAATAAAAACAATAAAATAAATAAAATTAAAATTAAAAAAGAGAGAAAAATAAAAGATTAACAATAAATAAAAAAATAAAAAAAGAGAAAGATTAAAATAATAATAAATCAAATAAAAAAAGAAAAGAGAGAAAAATAATAACAATAAATAAAATAAAAAATAAGAAAATAGATAAAAATAATAACAATAAATAAAATGAAAAAAATAAGAAAAGAGAGAAAAATAATAACAATAAATAAAATGAAAAAAATGAATAAAAGAGAGAAAAATAATAATAATAAATAAAATTAAAATAAGAAAAGAGAGAAAAATAATAACAATAAATAAAATTAAAATAATAAAATAGAGAAAAATAAAATAATAAAAATGAATAAATAAATAAAAAAATAAGAAAAGAGAGAAAAATATAAATAATAAAAATGAATAAAAAATAAGAAAATAGAGAATAATAAAAACAATAAATAAAATAAAAAATAAGAAAAGAGAGAAAAATAAAAATTAAAAAAAAAAAAAAAAAAAAAAGAAAAGAGAGAAAAAAATAAAATAACAATAAAATAAAAAAATAAAAAAGAGAGAAAAAATAAAATAAAATAAATAAATACATAAAATAAGAAAAAAGAAAAAAAAATAATAACAATAAGAAAAGACAGAAAAAAAACAATAAAAATAACAATAAATAAAATTAAAATAAAAAAGAGAGAAAAAAATAATATAAATAAATAAATAAAAATAAAAAAATAAAAAAATAAGAAAAGAGAGGAAAAATAATAACAATAAATAAAATAAATAAATAAAAAATTAAAAAGAGAAAAATAATAATTATAATAAATAAATAAATAAATAAGAAAAGAGAGAAAAATAATAACAATATATAAAATAAAAAATAAGAGAGAAAAATAATAACAATAAATAAAATAAAAAATAAGAAAAGAGAGAAAAATAATAATAATAAATAAAATAAAAATAAGAAAAGAGAGAAAAATAATAACAATAAATAAAATAAAAAATAAGAAAAGAGAAAAATAAAAATAATAATAAATAAATAAAAAATAAGAAAAGAGAGAAAAATAATAACAATATATAAAATAAAAAATGAGAGAAAAATAATAACAATAAATAAAATAAAAATAAGAAAAGAGAGAAAAATAATAACAATAAATAAAATAAAAATAAGAAAAGAGAAAAATAAAAATAATAATAAATAAAATAAAAAATAAGAAAAGAGAGAAAAATAATAATAATAACAAAAAATAAAAAAGAAAAGAGAGAAAAATTAAATAATACAAATGAATAAATAAATAAAAAAAATAAGAAAAGAGAGAAAAATATAAATAATAACAATAAATAAAAAATAAGAAAATAGAGAAAAATAAAAACAATAAATAAAATAAAAAATAAGAAAAGAGAGAAAAATAAAATAAGAAAAGAGAGAAAAATAAAAACAATAAATAAAATTACAATTAAAAAAGAGAGAAAAATAATAATAAATAAATAAATTAAATAATAAAAGAGATAAAAATAATAACAATAAATAAAATAAAAATAAGAAAAGAGAGAAAAATAAAATAATAAAAATAAATAAATAAAAAATAAGAAAAGAGAGAAAAGAGAGAAAAATAAAAACAATAAATAAATACAAAATAAGAAAAGAGAGAAAAATAAAAATAATAACAATAAATAAAATAAAATAAAAAAATAAGAAAAGAGAGAAAAACAATAACAATAACAATAAATACAATAAAAAATAACAACAACAATGAAAGGAAAGAAAGGAACAAAATAACAATAAATAAAGATAATAACAAGAAAAGAGCTAAAAAACAACAACAATAAATAATTAATATAAAATAAAAATGAAAGAAAGAAAATAACAATACAAATAGAGAGAAAAATACAAATAATAACAATAAATAAAAAATAAGAAAAAAAGAGAGAAAAAGGAAAACAATAACAATAAACACAAAATAATAAAAGAGAGAAAAATAATAACAATAAATAAAACAAAAAATAAGAAAAGAGAGAAAAATAATAACAAAAAAAATATATATATATATAAAATAGAGAAAAATCAAAATCAAAATCAAAATGATAAATGAAAAATAATAAAAGAGAGAAAAATAATAACAATAAATAAAATAAAAAATAATGAAAGAGAGAAAAATAAAATACAAAATAAAAAGAGATAATAACAATAAATAAAATACAAAATAAAAATAGAGAAAAATATAAAAAATAACAATAAATAAAAAATAAGAAAAGAGAGAAAAATACATAAATAAATAAATAACTAATAAAAAAGAAAGAAAGTAAAAGAAAGAAAGAAAGAAAGAAAGAAAGAAAGAAAGAAAGAAAGATAATTAGAGAGTTCAGCTACATGAAAAGATCAAACAGATTCATAATTCCTGATTCTGATGTGTTTTATCTCCACAGATTCCCATCAGTTCACTCTGGATCTGAACACAGTGAATAAACTCCTCCTTCTGTCTGAGAACAACAGAGTGATCACTAACACTTTCACAGATCAGTCGTATCCGGATCATCCAGACAGATTTGATGTGTGTCAGGTGTTATGTAGAGAGAGTGTGTGTGGACGCTGTTACTGGGAGCTGCAGTGGAGTGGAGATTATGTGTTTATATCAGTGTCATATAAGAGCATCAGGAGGAAGGGAGGTGATGAGTGTTTGTTTGGATGTAATGATCATTCCTGGAGTTTGTACTGCTCTCGCTCCAGATACTCATTCACACACAATAACATAGAGACTGATCTCTCTGTGAAGCCCATCATCAGGAGAATAGGAGTGTTTGTGGATCACGGAGCAGGAACTCTGTCCTTCTACAGCGTCTCTAACACAATGAGCCTCATCCACACAGTCCAGACCACATTCACTCAGACGCTCTATCCTGGGTTTTATGTTTATATTGGATCATCAGTGAAACTGTGTTAATGACTCAGAACAGACTGACGAGAGATTCTACCCATAATGCTTTGAGCTGCATGATGAACATTGTTGTTACAAATATACAATTAAAATATTAGACAGCACACTGTAATAATTTCAGATATTATTGTAGATGTTTTAATAGAAAATCACAATTACACATAATAAAGAATAATTGATAATAACACAAACTATACTGTTTTATTGATATTTACCTGATCATTTTACAGCAAAACCTATTATATTTGGTACTATGTCGTGACCCTAACCTTATCTTTTATAATTCACAATTAAGATTAAATAAATAATAAATTAAGATGATGAGTATAAGTATTAAACATGTGATTTAATATTATACAGAATACATCTATATTATATACTAATAAACAACTCATTTATATTACCTTTTTAATGTTTAGGCCTACTATTAATATGGTTTTAATAAAATATTATAAATATGACATGTTATAGATTACTAGTATCAATTAAGTCGAGTGATTATAACGGGAAATATACTTAATTACAAGAATTAAAATGTGATAAAGTGAAGATCTTCTTCTTCATCCAAAGATGACGGAGTCGGCTATTTTAAGTTATTTCCGCAGGAACAAATAAAAAAGTGAGATTGCACGGACGCCTCCATATCATACAGTAAGTGTGATTATACTCCCACACTCGAAATGCGCATATATAGATATTTTATTATTCATATAATAATAATAATAATACCCTGTTTTGGTCATATTTACTATGAACAGCCCACTGCTCCCCATCAATGATCTAGCACAGAGATATCGTTGAAAACATGTTAAAATCTAATTGTTTCTATATTAATTTGTGCATTTTTCAAATGTTTACTAAAGGTCCAAAAAAGGCATAAACAAAAAAAATAATAATAATTTTCTACTTTTTCGGGCAATTTCAAATTTGGTTTTAAGGAGAGTATTAAAAAATATTTTTAATATTTTATTTTTCATTTTCTTTAGTCGTGGTTAAAAAAGGGAAAACGAATGAAAGCACACGTATAGCATTTAGCATATATTCCTATTGCATGCTTTATTTGTGCACAGAAATGAAAATATGTATATCAAGTCTTTATTTATTTAAAAAACATGTTTAATTAAAAAAATTAAGTGACTATTTCATGTGATTTGGTTTGCCATGTGAATTTTACCTTATTACTTCAACTGTATTGTTAAAAAAGACCGTAGTAAAAAACTAAATACTTCCGGTACAAACGAGACTATTGGGGTAGATTTGGAGCAAGTGGGGGGGGCTGAGTGACCTCAGAATGATCACTAGGCCTATTTATTTTCTAAAAAACTGAAGCAGCACAAACTATAAAAGTTTTACGGCACAAATGAAACACAAACAAGAGCAAAACCCGTGACCTCGTTAAAATAAAAAGATTGTTGTCCTCACCTGTTTGAAGCAGTACGCGCGCGCATCAGGTGACCCGCGCGAACGCCTCGCTGGTGACGTCACTGCCGCTGAAGATGCCGCGTGGTATTCAGACGCATCTGCTCTCCACCGAAATCAATGGGAAGGATTGCATGCAAACTTGGATTTCGGCGTATGCATTACACGCAATTGGAAAGAGTAAACTCGTGTTATTAATACGCAGAGTGATGAGAGCGGGTTGAGTTTTTTTCATGTGTTTATGTACCAGTCACACTGAATCATGTTCATGCACTTGTTTATTTCAGGTTTAACGGCAATCACATGTTGTGTCGTAATTTATACCAGTATGTCAAAACATTAATACAAAAATCACATTTACTCATCCCTCAATTACAGTCCACCTTGAACTACAGTTGAGGAATCTACAATTTACTAAGACAAAAGGATAATATTAACTTCATAGCAAAGGAAATCATTTTTCATTCATCCAACATTAAATTAAATCATATATTGATTTATAAAAATAATGAAACATTACAAAAACAAACAGAGGCACAATGGTAGTTCAGGAAGTCACTGTTTCCATAGCAACAGATTCATAAAAACATAACAAAACCAAGGTTGCTGGGAAAGTTGCGGGTCACTGTTGTGAAATGGGACCGGGTTCAGACTGGGTTCTTGACTCCCATTATCGACTTACTTATGCCCATTTACACTGGTTTAAACATCAACATGTTTCTGTTAAAAGACAATATTCAACATGTCATCTGAAATGCATTTCATCTTATAAAAAAAAAAGGAAATTAATGCATGCAATTATGGTTTTGAGATGCACTTTAAAAGATAAAATCCACATTTGTGTATTGTGCTTACTTTTTTGTTCCTTAATGAAGGTGATGTGCGAGTACACAAGACTGCCAGCAATGCTATGGGGGGGGGGGGGGGGGAGTAAGAAAAGCTATATTTATAGAGTAGCTGAAGGATATATTTAATAAATAGTAATGGTCATTCTTAGGAAACACAAAAAGTGACCTTTTTTTTTCTTCTAAATTTAGCTTTTATTTACTTTGCAGTACTTTAATGTTTTCTCTTCTAAATTCTTGTTTTCTGAGAAAACCCAAATATGTCACTGCATCTTAATCATTCAGACATGATGACATTTTAGGGTATCTTTTACAGTATTTCAATAAGAGTGTCCCAGTAACGTCGTTTTAAAATGAACCGGTTTACCTGATGTTCAGGCCGATAAAGTTCACCCACGTAAAGATGTAATCTCCACCAAACACCATCCCGATGTATGTCACTAAGATATTCTGTTGGGTTGGTGAAAGGAAACAAAGTCAATTCTTAACTGATTTAATTTAATGTGATTTAATGTTAATTACCAACCTTGATACAGCCGACGATGGTTGTCGTCAAAGCAGAGTTATAATGGGTGCATAACATAATTGAGTACATGAGTATAAACCTGTCAGAATAACCACTGAGGTTAGAATCATAAGATTTAACACATTTCACCTTTAAGTATTCTTTTAAAACAAGTACTCCGCTTAAGGACAGGAAAAGAGTGTAAATATTAGGCTCACCCCATGACACATGATAACACAAACTGAATCATGAAGAAAATGTCCGTCCAACCATCATACTCCAAAGCCTGGAGATTCACAAGATCAGTATTTTATCAAATGTACATTTTCATTTATATGAAGTCAGATATCATTTTCAAAACATTTAGTGTCATAATATTTGTATTAAAATTCTTACTTTTTTAATGTCTCCAGTAAAGCATGCTAAAATCATAGTGGGAATAATCATGAATAAAGCATTGTAATACAGCAGCCCGTATTTTCCCAGTTCCTGAAATGCAGGAAGAAAAAATCTGTTAAACTAAACATGGGTTAAAACCAAGTGGCACCCCCCCCCCTCTCCCCTCTCGTGAAACCAACACGAAAGTGACTTAAACTGTAATTCGTCGACTGGCCGTTGGAGGCTGGCTGCAAAAGGGCGTCAATCCCATAGACCCCCTCCGCCCCCCCCCATGTTAAAATGCCCAACTTTACAGCAAAAAAAATATTTTGGTCTATATAGCTAATTTTGCCCTTCGTGACAACTGTGAGAGGGTGAATTTTTTTATAACTCATCCGTTTAAATTATATCAAGCCTTAAAGTTCTGAATAATTAAGGGCGTGGCCACTTGAGTGACAGGTGGATTGCTGCTGCTTCAACGCCATCGCGCTAGGTGGGCGTGGTTTCAGCAACCAGCTCCACCGACATCCCACCTTTTTGCCCGTTTCGATTATACAGGAGTGATGTGCAGCCAAGATGGCGACAGCTGTCTCCGCCCACCTTGAGCTTCAAAAATGCTCTTCAGAAACCTACAGATGACTTCTTTAATGTTTTTTACAGTTTATGGTTAAAACAAGCAAGTCTGGTTAGCAGGTCTCAATTACCACCTGCGTGCAGCTCAGCTCATACATGTTTGCAATTCAAGCACTTTCCAGGCCTTGAATCCATATGTCTGAAATTCAAGTACTTTCAAAAAGCGTGGGAACCCTGCTCTCAGTTTGGGAGGAGCATGCTCACAAATGACCCTCCACAATCAGAGGAGCACTACTAAGCGCAACCAAAAGAGCAGCCAAACAGGGAGGCAGAGAGAGGCCTAACAACCTGAGGTGGCTGCTCAATGGAGCTCCAAGGAACAGAGGGCACTGTGAGAGGAGACCTTAGATGCTCAATTGGGAGGGGTGTGCTCAAAGGTGACCCACTAGGTCAAGCACTGCTAGGTTCAATCAAAAAAGGGGCAACTCACCAGGGAGGCAGCCAGCGGTCAAACTACCTGGTGTTGCTGCCACTGAGCTCAAGGAGTGGAAGGCTTGACTCTGGTGGAGTGGAATGCAATGAGAGAAGAACCCAGCTCGTCCGGAAGGAGCGGATGGGGCATCAGGAAGGGGATTCAGCTTAGAAGGCGATCACGTGTTCCAACAGGGAGCAGCAGGCTCCCATCTTAGAGGCAACTAACCAAGGAGGTGACAGGGACGGGCCTAACAACTAAGAATGGTTGCACATGGAGTTCTCATGAGCGGCGCTCTTGGCTCTCAGGCTGAGGTAGGCCCTCATAGCTTGTACTGGGAGCGGTAGGCTGATAGCTAACCCTCGCAGTGAGGGGAGCACTTCCTAGCTCGACCAGTAGACCGCGTTAGACTAGAGGGGGCAGTCTAACAGGGCCTGATGAGAGACGGTCAGCTGAACACAGTCCCATGCTCTCAGTGTACTCAAGCCCACTGCATAGAGGGGCAACTCACTGTTTCAACCATAAGGGAAGTGTGACAAGCAGGTCCAAAAAGGGCCCAACAACCTATTGAAACAGCAAAATGGAGTGAGATAGCTCAACGCCTCAGTGAGAAGAGCTCTACAGAATGTGCATAATGGTGAGTGGATGACTCAAATCTCATGATGCCCCACGGGGCGAGACATGAGTAACTTGCCCTGGCCGGGGCAGCTTCTTGAAGCAATCACCTATCCTGGATATCAGGGAGCATGTCACGTACATTGCACTCCGAAAAATGCTCAACTTGAAAGTAACTTCATTGAAAAACCCACTGGTCTTTGAGGTTGCAGCGCTATACTGGGACCTGATGACCAAGGAGGCTCCTCGGTGAATCCTAATGACTCTGAGTCAGGGTCCAACAAGAATGAGGCCCAAAGAAGCAGGCCTAGCATCCTGATAATAGACAGAATTCAGTACCAGCGAAACCCCCACAGACAGCCCTTGGGATAATGGGGGATTGTTTGGGGCTTAACTAGGGAGCAGATTACTCAACTAAACATACTGAATTTTGAGGGGGTGTGTGTCAACCCAGAGACACAGAAACAACAGTCCTAGTAGTGCTGCAGGGAATGAACACTCACTCTGGATGCAGCAGAATCATAGATAACCCTTTGCAGTAAGGAGAGCACTGCCAAGCTTGACCATAAGGGCAGTGTTATTAAAATAGCTGAAACTGGGAGCAGCAGGCTCATATACAGTAATACCCTCCGTAGTGAGGGGAGCACTGCCAAACTCAACCAGAAAGGTAGTCTAACAGGGCGACAGGAACGAGGCCTGCTAACCTGATAGGCCACTGAAACAGTAACAATAAGGACTTTTTCTAATCAGAAACTGTGGGTGGACAGATCAATCCGTGTTGTGGTTAACCATCGTACTGCCGCATACAACGCTGGTCTGTTGTCGGGAAACATGAGCGAGTACAAGGCATCGTGTTATGCTCTCCGACGTGCAATAAGAGCCGCTAAGCGCCGGTACAGAGAGAGAATTGAGTCACATTTCCAGCTCAATGACTCTCGACGCATGTGGCAGGGACTGAAGACCATTTGTTCCTCTGGAAATAACTCCTCCGCAGAGGTGAGAGCAGATCCGTTGCTGGCCGAAGAGCTAAACACCTTCTATGGCCGCTTTGAATGTAATGGCGGCGCGACTCTGCCGAGCAGCGCGTCAGAAAGCAGCAGACAGAACAGCGATGATTATGCTATCACCTTTTCAGAGGACGACGTTCGGAGGGAACTAAGGAGAGTGAACGTAAGGAAAGCAGCAGGACCTGATGGGATTACTGGCCGCGTTCTGAGGTCCTGTGCTGATCAGCTTGCTGGTTTGTTTACTTTCATCTTTAATGAGTCCCTTGCTACCTCTGTTGTTCCCACCTCCTTTAAAAAATCTGTCATAATCCCTGTGCCTAAGAACAGTAAACCCTCTTGCCTGAATGACTATCGTCCAGTTGCCCTCACATCGACAGTCATGAAGGTTTTTGAGAGACTTTTAAAGAAACACATTTGCTCCTCCATCCCTGCTACTCTCGACCCTCTTCAGTTTTCCTATCGGCCAAATAGGTCTACTGATGATGCCATCTCCCAGGTACTGCCCTCCTCCCTCACTCACATCGACTGCAAAAATGGCAACTATGTCAGGCTGCTATTCATCGACTATAGCTCAGCTTTCAACACTATAGTCCCCACCAATCTAGCTGTCAAACTCTCAGACCTCGGCCTAAACACTTCACTCTGTGACTGGATTCAAGATTTCCTCACCGCCAGACCACAAGTGGTGAAAGTCGGCCAGTTCACCTCCAACTCCATCACCCTGAACATAGGAGCCCCACAGGGCTGTGTCCTGAGCCCCCTGCTCTACTCTCTCTACACACACGACTGCGTGTCCTCTCACAGCTCCACTTCTATTGTCAAATTTGCGGACGATACTGTGGTTCTGGGCCTCATTAACAACGATGACGAGGCCGCATACTTGGATGAGGTGGAGAGACTCAAATCATGGTGCCAGGACAACTGTCTCTCTCTGAACGTGAGCAAAACTAAAGAGCTGATTGTAGACTTCAGGAAGAGACAGCAGCGGCCCTACACCCCTCTTATGATCAGTGGGACCCCTGTGGAGAGGGTGAGTAGCTTCAAGTACCTCGGTGTAAACATCTCTGAGGACCTGACTTGGACTGCACACATTCAGACTCAGGTTAAGAAAGCCAGGCAGAGACTGTACCATCTGCGACAGCTGAGGAAATTCAGGGTCTCACCAGCTATCCTGAAAACTTTCTATTCAGGGGCCATAGAAAGTGTTCTGACTCAGTGCATCTCAGTGTGGTATAATAATGCCACAAACCAGGACTGCAAAGCTCTGCAGAGAGTCGTGCGTTTAGCTGAGCGCATCTCAGGGTCTGCTCTTCCCTCTCTGCAGGTCATCTACCTCAAACGCTGCAAAAGCAGAGCTGCTAAAATCATCAAAGACTCAAATCACCCCGGTAACCATCTTTTCCGTTTACTGCCATCTGGCAAGCGCTTCAGGAGCATGATGGCAAAAACTGAAAGACTGAGGAGGAGCTTCTTCCCTCAGGCCATCAGGCTCCTAAACACAAACCCAGTCTCATAATCACCTACAAGATTGTTACTGAGAATACATCCATACTCTCATCACCCGTATTTTTGTATACATACCCTGAATAACCCGTCTGCACATCCCTTCTATTCATATCACTATTTATTAAGTCCCAGTACACTGTTTTTTTGCACATCCTATTGTTTTGCACATCTTATTGTTTTGCACTTTTTGTATTGCACATTTTACTCTTATTTCTCTTTTTTTTAACCATATATATGCTCTTGTGTTGTGTTACTTTTATATAATTCTTATTTTTTATTCTTCTGCACTGTCCACTGAGCGGACCTGATTTGGTTACATTTCACTTCTAGTTATACCCTGTATAATTTATTATGTGACAAATAAAGAAACCTTGAAACTTGAACCTTGAACAACTCCATATAGGGTTTCTTGACACTCTAAACCCATACGTCAGTATAGGGAGAGTGAGGGTCCTCAAGGTTCAAGGTTCAAGGTTTCTTTATTTGTCACATAATAGTTATACAGGGTATAATTAGAAGTGAAATGTAATCGAACCAGGTCCGCTCAGTGGACAGTGCAAAATAATAAGAATACAAATTATATAAAGTAACATAACACAAGGGCATACATGTGGTAAGAAAAGGAGAAATAAGAGTAAAATGTGCAATGAAATAAAAAAAAAAAAAAGTGCAAAACAATAAGATGTGCAAAAAAGCAATACGATGTGCAAAAGACAATAGGATGTGCAAAAAGGATGTGCAAAAAAAAAAAAACAATAATAATATGTGCAAAAAACAATAAGATGTACAAAAAAAGAAAAACAGTGTACTGGGACTTAATAAATAGTAATGTGAATAAGAGGGATGTGCAGACGGTTGTTCAGGGTATTGTACATAGCAGCAATGATGAGAATGTGATAATATTTACAGTTAATTAAGTTACAATGGGTCATGTGAGTGTTTATGAAACAGAGTTTGTGTTTAGGAGCCTGATGGCCTGAGGGAAGAAGCTCTTCCTCAGTCTTTCAGTCTTTGCCATCATACTCCTGAAGCGCCTGCCAGATGGCAGTAAACAGAAAAGATGGTTACCGGGGTGGTTTGAGTCTTTGATGATTTTAGCAGCTCTGCTTTTACAGCGTTTGATGTAGATGCCCTGCAGAGAGGGGAGTGTAGATCCTGAGATGCGCTCAGCTAAGCGCACGACTCTCTGTAGAGCTTTGCAGTCCTGGTTTGAGGAATTACCATACCACACTGAGATGCACTGAGTCAGTACGCTTTCTATGGCCCCTGAATAGAAAGTTTTCAGGATAGCTGGTGAGACCCTGAATTTCCTCAGCTGTCGCAGATGGTACAGTCTTTGCCTGGCTTTCTTAACCTGTGTTTGAATGTGTGTAGTCCAAGTCAGGTCCTCGGAGATGTTTACACCGAGGTACTTGAAGCTACTCACCCTCTCCACAGGGGTCCCATTGATCATAAGAGGAGTGTAGGGCCGCTGCTGTCTCTTCCTGAAGTCCACGATCAGCTCCTTAGTTTTGCTCACGTTCAGAGAGAGACAGTTGTCCTGACACCATGATGTAAGTCTCTCCACCTCATCCAAGTATGCGGCCTCATCATTGTTGGAAACGAGGCCCAGAACCACAGTATCGTCAGCAAATTTAACAATAGAGGTGGAGCTGTGTGAGGACACGCAGTCGTGTGTGTAGAGAGAGTATAGCAGGGGGCTCAGGACACAGCCCTGTGGGGCTCCTATGTTCAGGGTGATGGAGTTGGAGGTGAACTGGCCGACTTTCACCACCTGTGGTCTGGCGGTGAGGAAATCTTGAATCCAGTCACAAAGTGAGGTGTTTAGGCCAAGGTCTGAGAGTTTAACAGTCAGCTTGGTGGGGACTATAGTGTTGAAAGCTGAGCTGTAGTCTATGAATAGCAGCCTGACATAGTTGCCATTTTTGCTGTCGATGTGGGTGAGGGAGGAGTGCAGTACCTGGGAGATGGCATCATCAGTAGATCTATTTGGCCGATAGGCAAACTGAAGAGGGTCCAAAGTAGCAGGGATGGAGGAGCAAATGTGTTTCTTTAAAAGTCTCTCAAAAACCTTCATGACCGTCGATGTGAGGGCAACTGGACGATAGTCATTCAGGCAAGAGGGTTTACTGTTCTTAGGCACAGGGATGATGACAGATTTTTCCTATACAGATAGGTTTGATTAAGCCTGCAAAGGATTGTGGGAACAACAGGCTCCTGCATCACCCTTGTCTTCAAGGGGAGCAGTGCTAGCTTGACCACAGGAACAGGACGGGACCCAATGCCATTCATGCACATGGCAGAGCTCCTCAGAGCGAGTGCCCGAGAATAGACATTGAGAAGAAGGAGAAAGAGTGCACTAAAACCACTCCTAAGATGGGAGAGATGGCCACAGTGGCCTGACAACCGGTCAAAACTGCAGAGCAGAATTTAGAGAACAGAGTCATTCAAAACTCCTGCTCAGTACATGTGCAGAATGAACACAAGGTAGCTTAAGTCTTAAGGAGCCCCTCAGGACGAGATATGAATTAATCCACCTAAAAAACGCCCTGGCTAGGCTGACTTCTCGAAGCCAAAGCATCCAGCAGGCTGTCAGGGAGCAGGGCACGGAATATTCCACCAGCTCAGATCAGGGCCAAGCATCAAGGCGGCTCACAAGCCAACACTTGAGCACAATGAGTCATACAACCCTGAATGAAAGTGAATGCGCTGAAAATGTGGTTATCTAATAAAGACATGATATGAATCATATGTCCAACAACTGCAAATAGATATCCACTTTATACAATTCCTTATATATAAGGAATTATAAACAACATCAAATTACTGATAGGTAAAAGATTTAAAGTCAGGTCCTTTCCATGCTCTGCCCATCAACTGTGAACCACGGGCAATGAGCAGACAATTCTCACCGCAACGTGCAGCATGCATTCACTTTTACTTTACTTTTTCTAAGCAGAACAACTAATGAAGCTTTAGGAATTTAAGGCTTGTGTGCAAAAATGTGCATGCTGCTGAAAACTGGCACATTTAGGGGGCATGTGAAACAAAGGGTGAATCCCAATTCTCAGTCTTACCCTTCACCTTAGTTTTGCGCATTCACGTGAGAGTAAGGGCTGTTTGATCGAGGGGTAGGGGTAAGGGGAAGGGGTAGATACCCCTTAAAACCAAGCATTTTCGTGAGCTTACTTGAAACCAAGGGGTACCCAGAACACACTGATCCAGATCATCCAGAGAGTCCCATAAATGTAAGTATTTTCGGCTTTAATAATTGATTGAAAAATTTGGACAGGCTTGTTTTGTGCTCTACACAGTCCTGTACATATATATATATATATATATATATATTAGGGGTGGGCATAGATTAATTTTTTTAATCTAGATTAATCTAGATTAATTTTGGAATTAATCTAGATTAATCTAGATTAAAATGGCTCATTTGAATTCTGCCGAAGGCATTCAGAATATGTGTGCTACCCAAATAATGACTAAAAGTAAGTCTTTGAGAACGGGTTTCTCAAGCCAGGTGGCGCATTAGACCAGGGTCTCATCTCATGTTTCCAAAATGCATCACAAACTGCTTGAGAAAGCTGTTCTACTATGATAATTGGTGATGAAAATAAACTATGTTCAATAAGATGTACTTGTGTTTACTAACTGTTTATTCAGTTAAACATGAATTTTGAACTGTAGGCCTACATAAGAGGTCGTGATGAACTGTTTACAGTTTCCATTGGGAAGCTTCTTAAAAATCAATTTTCCCTGAAGCAAACCCGGCGGCTTCATAGCTGCATCCATGTTAGCACGTCATGTCAGATGTGGTAATTTCACAGTAACGTTAGGCATACACACAGGTTCGAAGCAGAGGGTGACACGGGAGTGAATTCTCAAGTTCACATGAGACCTAAAGCGCATCCTGTTTGCTTAAAAGCGCAACGTTTCGTTGTTATTCTGAGTGCACACAAATAAACGTAGAGTCTTTACAGATTCGAAAGATGTATTAGGCTACTTTTATCTGTATGACCAAGAATGACGGAGATTTTAAGAGCAAGTGAACGCACCGGAGCCTGTCCTGCAGCAAACGCGCTTCCACACAAACACTTCAATAGCGCACATTTCTCTAGGCTAACATCATATTGAGCGGCCATGTAAAGTTGCTACTACATACATCTTTCAGATGAAAAGCCATATTTGAGGTTGATGAATGATAGGTGAGCGTTTGGATGTCCTGCCCGATTGTATTACCACATAGACCAGCCGTTAACAATCTGTCCATCACGGACTGCGAGCCTCTAGTTCGAAGACTCGTTCTCGCCCCCTACAGTGCAATTCGGCTAGGTATACATCCGCGCTAAAAAATCAGGGTGAAAGTCATCATAGCCTGCGTAGTATAGACCCAGCTCCCAACCCAACTTTGAGAATAGATTAACGGCGATATTTTTTTTATCGCCGATAAGAGTCTCACGTTAACGCAGCACGTTAACGCCGATAACGGCCCACCACTAATATATATATATATATATATATTTGCAACCATGTTCTTAATTGAAACGTTTTTAAAAATCACTATTTTATCTCTCTCTCTCTCTCTCTAAAATCACAATTTTTCCATGCTAACTGATTGCTGATTTGCACAACATTCCCGCGTTTCTCGGACTAGAGAAAACATCACTTAAACCCACGCAATCGACAAACACACACTTTTAGACGGAGAGTTTGTGATCAACACTTATCTCCTCTGGTGACGTAGCAGCAGCTAGCGACGATGTATGATGACGTAACAGTGACCAAGTGGTGTCTCGTTTCATAGGGGGGGGTTTTCACCCCTAGTGCTTACCACTCGGTTTCGAGGGACAAGGGGAAGGGGTAAGATGAAGGGGTAAGACAGAGAAATGGGATTCACCCAAAGACAACAGGACATTTGGTGTACACACACCTGCTCTTGAGTGGATGTATCAAGCATAAATCCGGCTTATGAGATATCTTACCTTGGAGTCCAGTTTTTGTTTCATATAAGCCCCATTAGCAGCAGTCAGAATGTTGTTAAGTGTAATGAACACATATCCGTGGAGGTCAAAAGATAAATCTGTACTGTGAAAGTCAAATGAAGGCAAATTAATTGAAGATAGATAAAAATGTAGAAAAAACTAGATAAGTCACAAAATACTTTGTGACAAAATAGTTAAGTAAATTATATAATTCCAAATTATACCAAATAATTAAAATGTCACTTGTATAGTTTTGAATAGGGAAAAATGCAATGCTTAATATAGCAGCTTTATCGCAGGAAGTCCCGCCTTCTGAATAAAAGAACAAATCGCTAATCGCTAAAGTCGTTAAAGCCGCTGCCGTTAGAAGTCCATGTTGCTATAGTAACATTCAGCATTCTGATATAGCTAACAAACGTATCAACGATATAATGTTTCACATCTCTTGCATGAGACAAGTCAGAGTTATTAACGCGTTAACTTTGACAGCACTAATATATATATATGTATTTGTATTTTTTTGTCCCCCTGTAGTCAAAAATTGTCCCTTAAATCATCAAAATATAATCTTTGATCATCAAATGACATATTTAAATATTTTTTCTTGTGAATATAATTTTCTCATGCCTTAAAATAGCTTGAATGTAACTCTAAACGCTTGCCTCGTTTACTATACGTGGGTCTATGAATTATTGTATTTTGTTACTCAGCATTTCTGGGAAACTACAGTTTTAAGGAGAAAATACTCTTTCATTGTGTTGATTAATGAATTGGTGTAAAAGCAAATTAAAACCACCACAAAGACAACATAAAAAAAACTTGATTTTCTGCAAGACCTAGGAATTAAAACTCAAATGTAATAGTTTTATTCAGTTTTGCTTACCTTGCAGCAATAAAAGCTCCCAGGATCATAGTGAAAATGGTCGCCTTTATGGACCGAGAAAATTCCTTTCTACAAAATACAATTGTTTTAATAAAATAAAAACCAATACTAATTTTAAAAAGTATAAATCTCACATCTTGTAAGACCCGAGTCAGCATACTAGACATACTTTAGCAGGTAACTCTCAAACAGCATTGTGAACAAAATGGAGAATCTTCTGAGCACGGTAAACATTGGCAGACTGCAAAAGAGTCATACAGCATTATTCAGAATATAATAACAACAGCCATTTAGTTTATTTTTCAGCGTATTGCGCACATACTTTAGTTGTTTTGTTCCAAACAGGCCTGTTAACTGATTTCCTACATACAATAAAGGTAGTGGCCGTAACTACACAGAAGATATAAAGAGTGCTGAATACATGAAGACTGAATTAGTTCGGCGTTAAGTGTGCGCAGACCTACCTTATGAAGTACATGCCTATCAAAATCTGGGAAATATACCACATTTAATGACTTTGCTCCTCGCAGCACAACAACCGTTGCAAACATCTGAAACCACATAAAGAGCCTTCATCAGCTGCTGGATGCAAAATACCAGGTTAATTAAGAAAATGCCCGTATTTAGGGGTTGGACAAAATAATATCAATTAAGTGTTTTACCACATTTGCATTTAAAACGGCTTCCAAACTTGTTAGTTCATACTATCTTGTTGTCTATCTGAACAGCTGCCAGATACCTCGGAGATCTCGGAGGAGGGCATCTGCTTCTTAAGGTGCGTTCACACCGGACGCGAATGAAGCGTTACCCGCGAATGATTTACATGTTATGTCAATGCAAAGAAGTGATAGACAATCCTGCGGCGCTATTTGCGCAAATGAGGTGGTGCGGATGATGTGATTCGTGTGAATTACGCGCCGCGAATTAAGCGTTTGACGCGCGAGTTGAAAAATCTGAACTTTGGCGGATATTCGCGCCACGTTAACCAATCAGGAGCTTGCTCTAGCAGTGACGTGATTACGAGCGGAGGCAGAAAATCCCAAACAACAATGGAGGACTGTTATGTGGTGAATTTCATGTGCGAATGAAGTGAATTTCACGCACGAATGAAGCGAATTTCACGCACGAATGAAGCGAGTAAACTCAAAATGTTCAAGCATCCAACTACGTGCGAATAGCGTGATTTATTCGTTTCATTCACGTCTGGTGTGAACGCACCTTTACTTTTATCAACAAACCTGCCCGCAGTGGTTTGATCCCATTTGAATATCAAGGGATTAATCTGGTAACACTGTTTAGAATACGGTTGCATCATTAATAACTACACGAGAACACACGAGTAACGCAATATTAGCACTCTAGTAGCTATGGCTGTCAAATTGGCTGAAAAACTAAATTTGAATTTTATACTAAAATATTATCTATATTAGAATTTAAAAGGCATTAATTCAGTAAATGCACGTTTCTTTAAAGAAGGGCTGGGCAATATAAGCAAAAATTCATATCTTGGTATTTTTTGGCTGATTTGCAGTATACGGTACATATCTCGGTATTTTATTTTTGGATTAAACAATTAAATAAAGTGAATGTAACCATGTAGGCATATATAATGTGCAAAAAGGGGTTAACATCACATTACGTGCTAACCTTGCGATCTAAAAACAAAAATAATGCTTTTAAAGCAAAGTTAAATTTACTAAACTAAAAAATGAAAAAGCACAGACTAGGCTAATTGAGTAAAAACGCTATTTTGATTACATTACAGTCACTTTACAGTTAGTGCTATCACACAAATACACTTACTTGTATGTTTAAAATGTCCAACTACAAACATTTCAGCAGAATGTATATTTTAGTCCGAGTTATTATTGCGCTCATATTTTATTGCACTCTGTGTTTGACGCGCGTGCGTTCAGAACCAAGTCTGTGGAGTTTAGCGGAGAATCTCAAAGCAGAAGCTCGTGCACTTCTGACAGCAACATGGACATATTTCCATGGCTTTCTAACATTTACAGATGGAGAATATACTGTGAAATGTAAGTTATGCATTTATGAAAAGAGCACATATCTCAAACAGCGCGTATCTATCAGCGGCACACACAGTGTTTCTGTCAGAGCCGCTTAAAACTCACAGATTCATCATTACTGATACACCTCATTAACATTTAATCATATGATCGCGAGGTTCATGTTTACGCACGTTCGTTAGCAAGCTAGGTTCTTAATCTAGTAATTACATGTTTTTTTTTAAAGTTGAACTTGCATTAATTGTCCATGTCTTTGGGCTCTTGTGTGAGACGCGAGTGCAACGATGATAGATAATGCAATAAATATGCGTTCTGTGTGAACGGCTTGGTTTCAGTTTTGAGGTAAACAATGATGTTCTCTTTTTCCGCTATATTGTGAATGTGCAGCACCGCTTTTTAAGCAAGCTTAAAAAAGCATTAAAATGAAACGACACCTCGTCATCAGGGTTTGTAAACTGATGCTTTTGAATGTTAGCTTTGCACATATCCAGCTTCGTATCTATGGGTTTTCATAGACGGTAGGTTTGTTCGGTAGCTCACGGAGTACGGAGACGTACGTAAGAAATGAGGAGCGCCGGTTCGAATCCTGTATAACTACAGTTCGACGATAGACAAAACGTTAATAATGATGATGAATAATTGACATAATCTATGCACAATAATAATGAGAGATTGCATTGAGCAACACGAGTGTGCACCGTGACCAGTCATAAGTCATAGCAAAGGTGAATAAGAGTACAAATACTGCGAAAGACACACTATAATAAGAGTTTAAGTGTTAGGTCTAGACTTTCAACATCTGGTAATACAGAATGTGCTGAAATAAAATGATATTAATGCGATTAACTTACCTGTAATTAGTAAGAACACTCTTGTTAACAACAACAATAAGGAAAGACGAGAGCCCGTAGAAAACGCTCCGGTTACTATGGTAACCTCGGTTCCCTGAGAGCGGGAACGAGACATCACGGAGATTTCTCCGTTATGGGAACTCCTTCCCTTCAACCTTTCCTGAAGTCCTATTGGCTCACGCCAGTCAAATGACTGGCCAATTGTCGCAAAGCATGCAAATATGACGAGCTCGAGACAGTATAAATGCGATGCTCGCGACAATTATATCAGAATCGGATACTGAACACCGTAAGCTGAGGAGTAGCGAACACGGCGTCTACCGTGATGTCTCGTTCCCGCTCTCAGGGAACCGAGGTTACCATAGTAACCGGAGCATTCCCTATGGAGCTGTCACGAGACATCACGGAGATTTCTCCGTTATGGGAACGATATTAAATCCCGCCGTGAGAGAGGCTACGAAGCCCTACCCCACAACACAGCAGATAGAATACGCACGTAGATACTTCCCACAATAGTGACGCTGTAGGCGAGCTCACCGCTGATAGGTGGCTGTAAGCCAATAAGCGTCTAACCCAAAGGTATACAAATTTGCATATCTGGATAGAAATATCGTTGGCTGCGCTGAAACAGGGCAACTTGCACAACGAGCATAAGGAACTGCACAGACTGTATAGCATGACCCCAACCTAGCATGATAAAAGTATCACTAGATAAAACAACACAATACAGGAATCTGCACTGAGCATAGGGCAGAACAACCGTATTAGTAAAAGGGTATGCAGAGCAAACAATGTAGTAAACATGCATCAGCCACTTACCGACAGCACCTGGGAGGCAAAAGACTGAACGTCCAGCCTGTAAAACCTGGCGAAAGTATTCTCAGAAGACCAGCCGGCTGCAACACATATATCTTGAATAGACATACCTCTCGACCAAGCCCACGAGGAAGCCATGGCCCTCGTTGAATGCCCCCTAATGTGTAAAGGACATTCCAAACCTTGGTTCGTATACGCAGCCGTAATAGCGTCTACGATCCAGTGGGAGAGCCTCTGTTTAGACACAGCACGGCCTCTCGCACAACCACCATAGCATACAAATAGCTGGTTAGATTGTCGAAAGCTCGCCGAACGGTCGATGTAAATCCTCAAAGCCCTGACAGGGCACACCGAAGTCTGAGCATCTGCTTCACTCGAGGCTGCTGACTCGGAAGACAAGGCAGACAGAGAAACAGTCTGTACCTTGAAGGGGGTAGAAAGTGATTTAGGTACATACCCCATTCTCGGCCGGAGAGTGACGCTGCAGTCACCGGGTCCAAAGCGAATACAGTCACTATCCACAGAAAAGGCGTGCAAATCTCCTATGCGCTTGGCTGACGCGAGTGCAAGAAGGAGTGCAGTTTTGAGAGACAGCTCCTTCAAACCCACTGATGATAACGGCTCAAAAGGTGGCCGAGAGAGAGCTCTTAATACCACCTCTAGGTCCCAAGGCGGAACCGAAGGTGGCCTCGGAGGGTGTAGCCTTCTCGCTCCCTTAAGAAAACTCACCACCATGGGGTCTCTGCCGATTGACTGGCCACCCTGCGGTGAACGGAACGCGGCAATGGCCGCCACATAGACTTTTAGTGTCGAGGGTAACGATCCACTATCCAGCCTGTACTGCAGGAAACTCAGAACATCCAACACGGTGCAAACAACCGGGTCGATGTGAGCCTGATGGCACCATTTCACAAACACTCCCCATTTTAAGGCATACAATCGTCTTGTAGAGGGTGCTCGCGCTTCCGTGAGTGTGTCGACCACACGAGCCTGCAATGCATCTAGCTCCCCTGACAACCCTGAAGCAACCACACATGAAGGTTCCATAGTTCTGGGTTCGGGTGCCACACCGAGCCGTCCACCTGAGATAACATGTCCTTCCTGACCGGAATCGGCCAGGGGGGGGCTATCAGCAGCTCTGTCAGGTCCGGAAACCAAGGCTGGTTCGGCCAGTTCGGAGCTATGAGTATGACGGACGCTCGCTCCTCCCTGATCTTGCATAACACCAGAGGCAATATCTTGATCGGAGGAAACGCATAAAGCCTGGCTGTCGGCCAGCGCGCTGTGAGCGCGTCCCCTTCCAACGGGGAGTGGGACAGAGAGAAGAACGACGGGCAGTGTGCATTCTCGCTCGTAGCGAATAAATCCACCTCTGCTTCCCCGTAGAGGTTCCAAATCATCCGAACCGACTCGGGGTGTAACCTCCATTCCCCTTGAGGAATTCTCCTCCTTGAAAGCATGTCCGCCCCGCGATTCAAAAGACCGGGGATGTGCGTTGCTCTGATGGATAGAAGGCGAGAATCCGCCCATAGCAGTAACATCGCTGCCTGCTTGCACAAAGCCTTCGAACGGACGCCGCCCTGGCGATTTATGTACGCGACTACAGACGTGTTGTCGGTGCGAATCAGTACATGCTGCCGTTCCAGTTGTGCTTGAAACTCCTTCAGAGCTAAAAAGACTGCTTCCAATTCCAATCGGTTTATGTGCCACCGGATCTGAGGCTCTGACCACTGCCCCGAAGCTGGCATCCCCTCGCACACCGCTCCCCAGCCGAGCGTCGATGCGTCTGTTGTGACCACCACGCGTGAGGTCACCAACCCCAGGGGGACTCCCCGGCTGAAGAAATTCGGGTTGCGCCATGGAGCCAGAGCTTCGATGCAGCCGCGGGTGACCGCGATACTCAAACGTCCCGAGGTCCATGCTGTCCAGGGGACTCGAGTTTTCAGCCACAGCTGCAGCGGTCGCATGTGTAATAAGCCCAGATGACACACTGCCGAAGCTGACGCCATGAGTCCCAGTAGTCTCTGAAATTCTTTCAAATGAACAGAGCTGCCTTCTCTGAAATGGCGCAGGTAAGACAAAATGGCCGCCACGCGCTCTCGCGAGAGGCGGGCTCTCATTTCTAGGGAGTCCATGCAAACTCCCAAATACAGAATGGACTGACTCGGGGCGAGAATGCTCTTTCGCCTGTTCACACATAGCCCTAGGGACTCCAGGTGAATAAGCAGCGAGTCTATATGGCTGAGTAGCGTGTCCCGGGACTGAGCTAAAATCAGCCAATCGTCCAGATAATTTAGGATGCGCATCCCGCTCGCTCTGAGGGGGGAAAGTGCTGCATCCACGCACTTTGAAAATGTGCGCGGGGCCAAAGCCAGCCCGAACGGGAGAACAGAGTATTGGTACGCTGTGTTCTCGAAAGCAAACCTCAGAAACCGTCTGTGATGCGGCGCTATCTGAATGTGAAAGTACGCGTCCTTTAAATCCACGGACGCAAACCAGTCCCCGGGGCGAATCTGCGCCAGGATCTGCTTCAGCGTTAACATCCTGAACGGACGTTCGCAAAGCGCTCTGTTGATGGGTCTGAGATCCAAAATTGGGCGAAGCCCCCCATCCCTCTTGGGTACCACGAAGTAGCGGCTGTAAAACCCGCTCTCCAGCTCGTGTGGTGGGACTCGCTCTACCGCTCCTTTCTCGAGCAGACAGCCAATCTCTTGCCTCAGAGCCTGAGCATTTCGAGGCGATGTTATAGACTGCACCACGCCATTGAAACGGGGTGGTCTGCGTCTGAATTGAAGAGTATATCCCCGCTCTATCACGTTGAGTAGCCAACGCGAGATTCCCGGAATAACCTTCCATGCGCTTATGAACTGACGCAGCGGCTTTAGCTGCTCGGTCGTTGGGTGCGCGGCTATAACCTGTGCTGGATGCGGACCTGCACTGCACTGAGGCGGGGCAAGGGGAACCGCATTTATTGAGTGAGGAGGAGAAAGCTCTTTTTGTGAGAAAGT
The DNA here is from genome assembly GCA_027474115.1 of Schizopygopsis malacanthus. Taxonomy (NCBI): domain Eukaryota; kingdom Metazoa; phylum Chordata; class Actinopteri; order Cypriniformes; family Cyprinidae; genus Schizopygopsis; species Schizopygopsis malacanthus. The sequence continues at coordinate 99,447 of JAPDDM010000265.1, forward strand.
ATGCATTTTTATTGAATGGACACTCAACACACACACATTTGAGCAGCTGAACTTTGGGCGCTTGGGAGCCGGGCTGCTCTCGCGCTCTCCTCCCTCCCTCCGATCGTCAGGAAGACGGCTTAGCAGCCGGGGGCGGGCGAGAGTCGCGTCGCGGGCTTCTCCGCTGACCTTGGCGCTTCCTGCCGGAGCCCCACACCTTCCTCCGGACGTCTGGCTCCTGTCGAGGAGCAGTAGCAGTAGCCCCAGCCTGGGCAGGCCTGGGAAAATCTCTCCGCTGGGCAGAGCCATGCGCTGACGAAGATCTGGATCTAGCCGTCTGTTGCTGGGGGGCGCGTCTAGGCATCACGTGACTCATCGCTTTCGCGCGCTTTTGAGTCTCAGCGAATCGCTCGGTTATGGTCTCCACGGCATCACCGAAGAGGCCGGAGGGAGATATAGGAGCGTTTAGGAGCACCTTTCGATCGGCATCCTTGAGGTCAGCTAAATTTAGCCAGAGGTGCCTCTGAAGGACGACCATAAAGCCCATGGCCTTACCCACAGACTGGGCCGCTCGCTTCGTCGCCATCAACGCGAAGTCCGTCGCAGCGCGCAAATCCTTCGTCGCCTCAGGAGTGAGGACTCCGCCCTCCGCCGTTTGCAGGAGTTTGGCCTGGAACACCTGCAGCACTGCCATGGCGTGCAACGCTGATGCCGCCTCGCCATCAGAGGCATACGCTTTATTAGCGAGATGGGCGGTGGTTCTGCACGGCTTCGACGGAAGGCTGATGTCCGGGCCTAGGGACTTCGCTGCTGCAGGGCACAGGTGTGCAGCAACGGTCTCCTCGACGGGGGGAGAGCGCACGTAACCGTGGGCCTCCGCCCCATCCACGTGGGAGAACATGGCCTGCGTGTTAGAATGGACGCGCGCCGATTGGGGCGCAGACCACGTCTTCACGAGCTGTTCGTGAACATCGGGGAAGAAAGGCACCGATGTCCTTGCGTCAGCTTTGCGTGTGGACCTGAAGTACCACGAGTCGAGCTTACTCCTGACAGGCTCCTCCGGAGGATTCCAGGTGAGCTCCAACTCCTGAACAGCTTTCGATAGAACCCTCATGAGCTCCTCCTGGAGGCCTGAAGGCTCTGAGCTGCCTAGCTGCTCGGGCTCCGATCCAGCCCAACCGTCCTTCTCCGAGGCCGAGATGGACATGGCCTCGTCGCCCTCCTCGTGGCCAAAAGCTACGAATCCCTCAATATTGGAAGGGGGGCGGAAACAGTCCTCGGGGAAGGAAATCGGCGAATGCGGCGACCGTTGGGTTCGGCGGCACGGCAAGACGGCGCTCCCGCCGCCAGGAGAGGGGGGGCTCACCAGCGGCACGCTGGCGGCAGTGAGCCCCACCCCGAACAGGCCGCGAACCACATCGCGGCGGGCCCGGAGCACGCGGACCGGCAGGTCCGCGCAATGTCCACAGTCGGACTCGTCCAGCGCCGCCTCGGCGTGGGCCAGGCCCAGGCAGGCGACGCAGTGGAGATGCTGATCCAGCGGTTCCATGGGTCCCGCGCAGATCTTACACACTGAAGCCATCACGAATTCAAGGTGAAGTAAAAGATTCTGATATAATTGTCGCGAGCATCGCATTTATACTGTCTCGAGCTCGTCATATTTGCATGCTTTGCGACAATTGGCCAGTCATTTGACTGGCGTGAGCCAATAGGACTTCAGGAAAGGTTGAAGGGAAGGAGTTCCCATAACGGAGAAATCTCCGTGATGTCTCGTGACAGCTCGATAGGGAACTGCAGCATATAGCTTAATAAATAATGTAGATGAGGCAGTGATGCCTTCTCTGTGAATGTGATATTTTGGGTTATTCTCAGTGGAGCTCGCACAGGGACGCTTTCGTGGGTCCGCCATGCATGCGGTTTATCTGCTAAATAGGTCCAAACACTTTTCTGCACAATAAATCCTAACCAAATCTTAAAGCGACAGTATGAAGGTAGAATGATGACTCAAAGATTTGCACGCGCAGGGTAAGATTCGTGAAAGACTGTAAGAGTAAATTAAATTTGCATAAGCAAGAGAAGCCTTGTAAAGGTGACCCGTTGGATATTAAATTATCCAAATAAAAGTGTGTTCAACAAGCTGATAGACGTCAGTATATTTCTTTGTTGGAATATTTTAAATGATAAAGTATAATTGTTGTCATAATATTTCCATGGCCATGGAGGAGAATAAGAGATTGTGGGGCACATTCAGCGCATTTATGTCAACAAATGACAAGCAAAATCAATTCCTAGGAGCTTGTGAATAGTTTTATAGCATTATAAAATTGGTTTAATATACTAAGACAATGATGCTGAAATACATGCAGGTGAGCCGGAATATTAACATGACATGTTTAATATTATGTTCCGGGTCAATTTGACCCATTTAGATTTTCAAGCTGTCGGAAATACCTGTTAATCTGTGATTTTCTTCTTGATATTCTGTGACTTTGTCTCATTCAGGGCCATGAACATGCATGAAAAGTCAAGATACATTGATGTGTTTTGAAGTGCACACAAATAATTTTCTGACGAATCCAATTGAATTGAAGTCAATTATGTTCCTGTGGCTCAGTGGTAGAGCATTGCGTTAGCAGCGCAAAGGTTGTGGGTTCGATTCCCAGGGAACAAATGTACTGACAAAAAAAATGTATAACCTGAATGCACTGTATGTCGCTTTGGATAAAAGCGTCTGCTAAATGCATAAATGTAAATGTAAATTAGGGTCAATTTGACCCGCTCCATCAATATCGCACCCAGAAGTCGAACACAATACAAGGGTTATTTCTCCCTTTAGAAAACCGTAATGTAGAAAGCGCTTATGGATTAAGCAAGTGATGTTTAATGTTCACATTTTGAGCTTGTTGTTTTTCTGCACATATTAGGTTTAAAGTTTACTTTTCGGCGTCTTCTCCACGGCCTGCTTCCTTTGTTGTTTTTACTCAGAAAAAAGGTGAAAAAACATACTGTTTTATCCAGTTTTCTCTCAGAAAGATGATAAGAGTTACTATTGCAATTCGCAATGGACATACAATGGTGACATTTTTCACAAGCACGATAAAAAAATCTCAAATACTGCACTAAAGTCAATAGCGGAGAGGCAGCGCTGTCCTGCAAGTGTGGCAGATAAACAAAGCAGTTTCCTAGAACTCAATGCAGCGTCACATTGTCTATAGCTGATTAATAATATTTTGTAACTGATACGGAACTTAATAGGTAGCCAGTGCAGAGACTGTAAACTTTAAAGACCTGCCACACACTGCATTACACTGTGTGTGTGTGTGTGTGAGAGAGAGAGAGAGAGAAAGAGAGAGAGAGAGAGACTCTATAGGCTCAGGAATGAGGAAGCAGCTTTTTTTTTACTCATGTGACTCAAACACAGAAACAGGAATCACGTGACTTTCAGGGAAAGAGAAACTGAAGTGTACTTGAGCTGTTGTGTGTTTGTGTCTCTGTATTCATGCAGTAAAATGGCAGAAGCCAGAGTTTCTCAGGATGAGTTCATGTGTCCGGTGTGTCTGGATCTCCTGAAGGATCCAGTGACCATTCCCTGTGGACATAGTTACTGTAAGAGCTGTATTACAGACTGCTGGGATCAGGAGGATCAGATGAGAGTCTACAGCTGCCCTCAGTGCAGACAGACCTTCAGTCCAAGACCTGCTTTAGCTAGAAACACCATCTTGGCTGAAGTGGTGGAGAAACTAAAGAAGACCAAACTCTCTGCTGACTGTGACGCTGAAGCCGGAGATGTGCAGTGTGACATCTGTACTGGAAGAAAATACAAAGCCGTCAAGTCCTGTCTGGTGTGTCTGAACTCTTACTGTCAGAATCACCTCGAACAACATGAGAGTTTGTTTAAAGGAAAGAGACACAATTTGACAGAAGCCACTGGACGACTGCAGGAGATGATCTGCCAGAAACATGAGAAGCTCCTCGAGGTTTTCTGTCGCACTGACCAGAAGTTTATATGTATGCTGTGTACTATTATTGAACATAAAAACCATGATACTGTATCAGCTGCAGACCAGAGGACAGAGAAACAGGTATTTAACACTAAACACTGATTGAATATTGCTATCGTTTCATATGTTTTTATATCAACACCCATATTAACAGCTTACAGCATTCACACATCACACGACAGCGGAAATGAACAACAGCTTCAAGAAGAGAGTTTCACTGTTTGCGGAAAATTAACTATAAACCTTCCTCAACACAATTTTTCGTAAAATGGGCTGTTTGTCCTGCAGAAGCAGCTGAAGGAGACGCAGAAGACGTTCCAGCAGAGAATCCAGCAGAGAGAGAAAGATCTTCAGCAGCTGAGAGAGGCTGTGGCATCTCATAAGGTGAGTCTGGAGAAGAAGAGAAGTTTGTCTTGGTCTCAGTTCAGACTCACTGAAGCCTGAATCACTGTGTGTCCTAACAGCGCTCTGCACAGACAGCAGTGAAGGACAGTGAGAGGATCTTTACTGAGCTCATCCGCTCCATTGAGAGAAGCCGCTCTGAGCTGATACGGCTGATCAGAGATCAGGAAAAGCAAGCAGTGAGTCGAGCTGAAGGACGACTGGAGCGACTGGAGCAGGAGATCAATGATCTGAGGAGGAGAGACGCTGAGCTGGAGCAGCTTTCACACACACAGGATCACATCCAGTTCCTGCAGGTAACACAGATATATATATATGCCTTTATTTAACCAGGAGAGAACCTCACTGAGATTAAAAATCTCTTTTCTAGGAGTGTCCTGGCCAAGATAGCCCAGTTATACAAATACACGTACAACAAAAAACAGTACATCACAACAATAAAATATAGCATTAGAAGCATTTACAAATCATGAAATCTTTTTTCTATTGGATGCAAAAGTGTTTTAAATTTACTAAGAGACACCAACTGATTTAGCTGCAGTTTCATTTGAAGTGAGTTCCAGTCTGACAGTGCAGCATATTTAAATGCAGTTTTACCTAAATTAGTTCGTGCTGAAGGTACATAAAGATTATAAAAAGATTGGGAACGCAATGAACAGTTAACAACCACTTTTTGGTGAATCAAACAACAGAGATAGGATGGCAAAAAAAACTGAATAGCTTTGTAAATCAATAAATACCAATGCATTTGCCTTCGAACAGCAAGTGAAGACCAGGCAACTCTATTATATAGTATACAATGATGTGTAGAATGATGTGTAGAACGGATTTACAATCCGTAATAAATCTTAAAGCACCGTGATACACAGCTTCCAGAGAGGCAAGACGATAAGAAGAGGCATGCTGATACACATCCCCATAGTCAAGAATCGGTAAAAAAGTTCCAGACACAAGCTTCTTCCTTGCATTAAATGAAAAGCAAGACTTGTTTCTGAAATAAAATCCTAGCTGCTTCTTCAACTTTAATCGCAAATAATTTATATATGAATCAAAACGTAGTTTGTCATCAATTATGATGCCCAGATACTTATACTCTGACACTAATGCAATCAATTTTCCTTGCAGAGTTCGGAGAACAACAGAACCATCCAAAGAATTTCTAGAGTTTGATAACCACATAAATTTTGTTTTCTCAACATTTAAGACCAACTTCAAAGTAAAAAACCTTGCTTGAATAATATCAAACGTTGATTGTAAGTCAACCAAAGCTTGTTGTTTTGTAGGAGCAAAACAATAGATGACAGTGTCGTCGGCATAAAAGTGGAACCTTGCATTATCAATGTTAACGTCTAAACAATTTATATATATAATAAATAGTAATGGCCCCAATACAGATACATGAGGATCTCCCGTACCCACTCCCAATAGGTCTGATTTGATACCTTCCACTTGCACGCATTGAGTTCTTCCCTTTAAATGGTATTAAAGTATTAAACCACGAAACTACATTGTCTGATAGACCAACACTTCTAAGCCTATCTAACAAAATATTGTGGTTCACAGTATCAAATGCCTTCGTTAAATCAATAAAAAGACATGCACAATGGTGTTTTCCATCTAGGGACCTAACAAGATCATTTAAAACTTTTAAAACAGCCGTAATGGTGCTGTGTTTTTTACAAAATCCTGATTGGTTGATAGACAAAAGTTTATGAGACTGTAAATACTGTGTCAATTGTTTACTGATAAAATTTTCAAAAGTTTTGACAAGATACATAACTTTGAAATAGGTCTATAGTTATCTAATAAAGTAGGCACTCCCCCTTTCAACAGAGGAACAACAAAAGCAGACTTCCAGATCTGAGGAATTTCCTTGGTTGTTAGGGAAAGATTAAACAGATATGACAATGGTTGTGAAATAATGTTAGCCGCTAATTTTAAAAACAATAGTTCAATAAGATCAGGACCTGATGATTTATTCACATCTAGATTCTGTAATGCAGAGCAGACATCAGAAGTTGTAATAGGATTAAAAACGAACTCTGTTGTCCATAGATGCCGCTCTGCATTAAGAAATTCTGAATTTACAGTAGTATAATTATTAGTCTGAAACAATGACCCTGATTCAGTAAAGTGGCTATTAAAACAATTGAGCATTTGTAATTTATCCACTATTTTAATACCATCCTTTGTTATGCAATTGGGAAGAGCTGAAACAGATCTATTACCAGTCAAATACTTTATATTTTTCCAGAACTTACTTGCATTTGCTGATTTCTTCGTTTTATCAAGAAAATACTCTGATTTAGCCTTAAAGGAGCATGCTTATTAATAATCAGAATAAAATTATCATAAAAATAATTCCAAGTACTTTCAATATCTGGGATTAACGTAATTTTTTCCCAATCAAATTGTGCATGGTCGAATAAAAAACCTTGTATATTAAAGTGTTTCATACAGCGTTTGGTGATAATTCGTGGTTTCTGCTTAAACATTTTTACATCTCTTACTACTGCAACAACACAATGATCACTAATATCATTTTCAAATACTGAAGCTAGAGAATATTTATGAGGGGCATTTGTGAGAACAAGATCTAATAATGTGAATTTTTCAGGAAACTTCGAGTTAGGTCTTGTTGGTTTATCTACCAATTGAAAAAGATTATAAGTATCACAAAACGCTTTGAAACCACCAGATACTGGAAGCAACCAATTTAAATTAAAATCACCCATTAATATCAATTCTTTATAATTCAAGGAGGCCAGTGAATTCATCAAAGAGGTCAAGGTATTACTAGTAGCCGATGGAGGTCTATAACAACCTACTATAGTAAGTTGACATGTCTTTGAAGCAGACAGATTAAGAGCTAATAGTTCATGCTGTTTAGCTATCGATTCTGAAAGTAGCATGGTAGTCTCAAAGCATTCTTTAACGTAAATTACGACCCCCCCACCCCTTTTTGGTCTATCCGCTCTAAAAACATTATAACCAGTGATGCTGATCTCTTTATCTAAAATAGTTTTGTTGAGCCAAGATTCAGATATTATTATAACATCCGCATTTGTATTTCTTGCCCAGATATTAACCATGTCCAATTTAGTTGGAGTGGTATAAGTTGGGGCACATCTACTATATGGACCTGGATTTGGCAGTACATTTCCGGATATTAGAAGCATAAGAACTATAAAGCTCTTACGTCTAGCTGATTTACTTATTACATAATTTCTTACAGTCGGACCCACATGGAGAGAATAATTAATACAGTAGTTCTCTTCCTTAGTTAGAGCACACCTTATAAAATCTACATATATAAAAATAAAAGGATACAACTTAAAGCAACATTGTTTAAACAGAACAATGTCTGTAGACAGTCCGCTGCGTATCCAACTGTTGACATATGCAGATGGTAAATTGCATATTAAGGATGAATCGTAAACAGACCTACTGTCTCTGATGTGAACTTGGTTAGGCAACCAGATGAGTAGACCCACTAGGAATGTGCATGCAATTATTATGCGCCACATTATCCTCCAAAGTCCCCAGCCGTAGAATTCAGATAAGGCCGTATGACGAAGCAGTATGTGAGTCCTCCGAGATTCTCCCCACATGACCGTCAATAGACAACTCTTCAAACTTTAGCCGCCGAACTGATGAAGGCACCCCAACAGCTAGGCAATAGCAAACGAGCCCTTACTAAGAGACTCGAACCAAAAGCTGTAAGGGTGCAATGCCGCCGTCACTGATGCTCAATCCGTGGACACCCGCAAAAAAACACGGATCTCAGTCAGAGGTGCGATGCCGCCGTCACGGTTGTCAATCCGCGGACAGATCTAGAAGAACAGGGTCACAGTGGACTTGAGCAGATCCTGCAGGTAACACAGATCTAGAAGAACAGGGTCATGGTGGACTTGAGCAGATCCTGCAGGTGACACAGATCTAGAAGTACAGGGTCATAGTGGACTTGAGCAGATCCTGCAGGTAACAGATCTAGAAGAACAGGGTCACAGTGGACTTGAGCAGATCCTGCAGGTAACACAGATCTAGAAGAACAGGGTCATGGTGGACTTGAGCAGATCCTGCAGGTGACACAGATCTAGAAGAACAGGTCATGGTGGACTTGAGCAGATCCTGCAGGTGACACAGATCTAGAAGAACAGGGTCACAGTGGACTTGAGCAGATCCTGCAGGTAACACAGATCTAGAAGAACAGGGTCACAGTGGACTTGAGCAGATGCTGCAGGTAACACAGATCTAGAAGAACAGGGTCATGGTGGACTTGAGCAGATCCTGCAGGTGACACAGATCTAGAAGAACAGGGTCATAGTGGACTTGAGTAGATCCTGCAGGTAACACAGATCTAGAAGAACAGGGTCATATTGGACTTGAGCAGATCCTGCAGGTAACACAGATCTAGAAGAACAGGTCATAGTGGACTTCAGCAGATGCTGCAGTGACACGAGACTCACAGAGAAACATTTAATGAGTGTCTTATTATATAATCATCAGTCAGAGTCTCACCTGATCATCTTCTTCTGAAAGAGACGGCGCTTACAAATGTCTTTCAGCTCTGGAAATCTCTTAGGAATCATTTCTCTGAGCTCTTTCTTCTGGAAGATATATTTAGCTGTCAAACACCACTAGCGCCAGCAACAGTTCAAGAGCCGCACAAATCTGATGTTGGTGCAGGTTATTGGGTGAGTGTGGAGCTGATGAGTTTTGATTTCTGTTTTCTGTAGAGTTTCCAGTCTCTCTCAGCACCTCCTGAATCTACAGACGTAAATGATGATCTCTTCAGTTCTCTCGTCTCTTTTGATGGTCTAAGAGAATCTGTCTGTCAGCTGAAAGACAAACTGGAGGATTTCTGCAAAGAGGAGCTCAAGAAGATCTCAGACAGAGGTAAAGTCCTGGAGATTCATCTGCTCTCCATCATCATCTCATATCATGGAGAACATCATATTAGAAATGTGTTAGTAATGGATGCAGGATCATGAGAATCACACCGTTCATGTCTGTTGATTTCCACAGTCACATCCACCAACATTGTTCCCAAGACCAGGAACGACTTCCTACAATGTAAGTCAGTAAGAAAACCAGCAGAAAACTCACTGAGTGTGTTCATGTTCTTCTGTAGAAGGAGAAAGAAGAGTTTTATAACTGATGTAAATCATTGGGCTGCCCTCGACTAAATATTTTTCTGATCAACTAATTGTCATTAATTATATTAATTAACCATATAATTAATAATAATGAGCCTTTAATTGCCTATAACCTATCAGCGCTCAAGCGCATATACAGTGCTCAGCGTAAATGAGTACACCCCTTTGAAAAGTAACATTTTAAACAATATCTCAATGAACACAAAAACATTTCCCAAAATGTTGACAAGACTACGTTTTATATAACATCTGTTTAACTTATAACATGAAAGTAAGGTTAATAATATAACTTAGAGAACAACATTTTCAGTTTTACTCAAATTAGGGTGATGCAAAAATGAGTACACCCCCACTGAAAGTCTCTGGAGCAAAGCTAAATTTTAGACTATAAATGTCTAATTTAACAAGAATTCAACCACAGGTGAGTCTAATTATTCATTACACAGGTGACAGTTGACTATAAAAGTGTGTTACTTAAAGAAAACCCCTTCCCATTTCATGCTGTCAGCAATGGCACCACATGGAAGAGAAATGTCACAAGACCTGATACAAGAAAATAATTTCTTTACACAAGAAAGGTGAAGGCTACAAGAAGATCAGCAAAGCTTTACTTATCAGTCAGAATACTGTAGCAAAAGTGGTACAAACATTTAAAAAAGATGGAACTGCAACCATCTCACAGAGACGTCCAGGTCGTCCACGGAAGTTAACACCTCGTCAGGAGCGTCTTCTGATGAGAAGGGTTGAAGAAAATCGACATGCAAGTTCACTGCAGTTATCTAAAGAAGTAGAAAGCCAAACTGGGGTGACTATTTCCCGTGACACAATACGGCGTACACAGCAGAGGAATGGCATGCATGGGTGCCGTCCACGAAAGAAGCCTCTCCTAAAGCCCAGGCACAAAAAAGCCCGTCTAGAATTTGCCAGGGCCCATGCTGACAAAGATGAAGACTACTGGGACTCTATACTCTGGAGTGATGAGACCAAGATAAATGTTTTTGGAACTGATGGCTTCAAAACCGTATGGCGTCACAAAGGTGAGGAATACAAAGAAAAATGCATGGTGCCTACAGTGAAACATGGTGGTGGCAGTGTCCTTATGTGGGGCTGCATGAGTGCTGCTGGTGTCGGGGGGGGGGGGGGGGGGGGGTGCTGCATTTCATTGATGGCATCATGAATTCACAAATGTACTGCTCTATACTGAAAGAGAAGATGCTACCATCACTCCGTGCCCTTGGTCGTCGTGCACTTTTCCAACATGACAATGATCCTAAACACACATCTAAGGCCACTGTTGGATTTCTGAAGAAGAACAGGGTGAAAGTGATTCAGTGGCCAAGTATGTCTCCTGATCTGAACCCAATCGAACACCTATGGGGAATTCTGAAGAGACAAGTTGAGCATCACTCTCCATCCAGCATCCAATCTCTAAAAGAGGTCATTCTTGAAGAATGGAAAAAGATAGATCTGGCAAAATGTCGCCAACTTGTTCATTCCATGCCTTGAAGACTTGGTGCTGTCATTAAAAATCATGGAGGCCATACAAAGTACTAGATTTAGTAGTTTTTGTTGTGGGGTGTACTCATTTTTGCATCACCCTAATTTGAGTAAAACTGAAAATGTAGTTCTCTAAGTTATATTATTAACCTTACTTTCATGTTATAAGTTAAACAGATGTTATATTGAACTTAGTCTTGTCAACATTTTGGAAATGGTTTTTGTGTTCATTTTGAGATATTGTTTAAAATTGTACTTTTCAAAGGGGGTGTCCTCATTTACGCTGAGCACTGTATAAAGCTTGCCACAGAAGTAATGATTATGAATGTTTCAGGGAAATAACAACAAGAATACTGCCTTAATATCATAATAATTGATTGATAAACTAGTGTTTTCTGTATTTCGGCTGGAGTGATACAGTCAACACTGACTCGTCATCTCCACAGTGGACGTGTTTCATTCGGATTACATAATCTGAAAATATTTGCTTTCCATTTGAATTGCTTCATTTAAAAGTAGACATTTAGCTTTCTGTAGATATATTTTTCATGTCTGCGAGGCAAAGTGTTTCGGTTAATATATAAAAAATAGGTTCACAGAGACCTAGACGGCAGAAAGTGCACCCTGTTTGTTTTCATTATTTTACAAAAGCACAACGTTTTGTTCTTATTGTGAGTGCATACAAATGAAAGTAAAGCTTTTACAGATTCGAAAGATGTATTAATCTCATCTGTATGAACAAATATGACGGAGCATTTTAAGTTAAATGCAAATGATCGCACCGGTCATGCAGTGAGCTACTGTTCAGCTTCCACTCTCCACACAAACACTGGAATAAAGCACATTTATAGGTTAACATTAGATTGAGTGGCCATGTAATGATGCTACAGCTTACATGTTTCAGATGATAAGACATAGCTCTCGTGGTGATTCCTTGTCACACCAGTCGTTCTGATGATGATGATCCACTTCAAATCCAACAAGCCTAATGAATTCAGTGAACCATTCATATAGAGAACCATTTACTTCACTCCTGAACGAATCAAATCAATTAATAAATGACTTAATCATTAAGACATTTACCACCACCTACTGGCAGTTTTATTTTAATATTTAGAGTATCATTTCATTAAAGAAATAATTTTATATTTCCATAGTAATAATAATAAAATAAATGATTAAAGGTATAGATCACCCACCCGAAAATGAACATTGTGTCATCATTTATTCACCCTCATGTTCCAAAAGAGTATTTGTGATAAATTTGATCAAACTAAATATTTGTTGCTGAAGCTACTTTTTGTAATGTCTGTTTGATACTTTACACAACAATGACTTTAAATTATATTTTGGGAGTAATTTCTCAGTCAAATATGAATTAATTACCACATGTAATTAATGAGATTAAAATGTTTAATCGCTTACCAGCCCTAATTTTGACCTTTTATGGGCATTTTTACATTTTTGTCTAAAAGTGTGCATCAGCAATGAGTCAAATTCTTATGTTTATCAGTGGATTATAATAATAAGACTTTTGGGCTGTTGCCAAGCTAATTAAATCAGTATCAACAAAATTAATCTTTGCACTGCAGAGGAACCACAGAAGCTGCATCTGAAGAGGTGTTTAGATGTGTTTACTCGTGTTTAATGCAGGACATGAATGCATTTAACCTGCAGTTATACATGCAGAAATAATGTTTTGATATATTAAAAACAAAACGTTGAATATTGATATTTAAAATTATATAAAAAAATGAAAAGATACTTTAAATGTGAAATTAAAACCGGCAGCAGGTGGCAGCAGGTCAGTGTTAATAAGTGAGTCGTTGAGATTGAACCGAATCATTTAAAGATTGATTGATTCGGGAACGAATCACCGTCATGTTGCTCAGAGACACAAAACAGTTCTGTGGCTGTGTTTAGAATTATGTTTGTTGGCGAAATTAGTGATATGGTGTCTAAAACATAAGTCTTAATATTAACTTGTATATTGAACTGTTGTAAGAAATCTTTATCGTTTTGTAATGATGCTAATTTTTAAAGAACAAAAACGACACTTTTGTAAGATATTAACTATATGAAATGATATAATATATACATTTTCTTCCCCCATATCTTGAATTTTGTGATCATTCTTAATGTTTTTAATAATGAATCATGCAGTGAAATAACACACTTCACACAATATACTCAATAATGTCAAATCACACATCGTTAAAACAACAATTAGGATATTATCGCAGATGATATATATATCGCACACACCTAGTCCTGACCGATGTGCTGTAATTACCACACAGACCAGCTGTTAATGACCTGTCTAGAGCTGCAGCTAACGATTATTTTTATTGTCAAATAATATATATATATAATTTTTTTGATTAGTCGACTAATCTATCAATTATTTTACAATTAATCAATTTATTGTTTTCTCATCAGTTGATGAATACTTTAGTTAAACTATCAATAAAAAATAACAGTAAATTATGCTATTAATCTTTAATTTTATTCAAACCTTTCCTCATAATTAATACTTTACAAAAAAAAAATGAAAGGAACAATGAAAGGAAAGAAAGAAACAAAATAACAAGAAATAAAGATATTAACAAGAAAAGAGCGAAAAAAAAATAACAACAATAAATAGTTAATACAAAATAAAAATGAAAGAAAGAAAATAACAATAAAACAGAGATAAAAAAAATAATAATAACAATAAATAAAAAATAAGAAAAGAAAAACAATAACAATAAATAAAATAAAAATTAAGAAAAGAGAGAAAAAGAAAAACAATAACAATAAATAAAATAAAAATTAAGAAAAGACAGAAAAATAATAACAATAAATAAAAAAAAATAAGAAAAGAAAGAAAAAGAAAAAATTATAACAATAAATAAAAAATAAGAAAATAGAGAAAAATAATAACAATAAATAAAATAAAAATTAAGAAAAGAGAGAAAAATAAAAATAATACCAAGAAAAATAAATAAAATAAAAATAAGAAAAGAGAGAAAAATAATACCAATAAATAAAATAAAAAATAAGAAAAGAGAGAAAAATAAAAACAATAAATAAAATAAAAATAAGAAAAGAGAGAAAAATAATAACAATAAATAAAATAAAAAATAAGAAAAGAGAGAAAAATTCAAATAATAACAATAAATACAATAAAAATTAAGAAAAGAGAGAAAATTAAAAACAACAAATAAAATAAAAAAATAAGAAAAGAGAGAAAAATAAAAACAATAATTAAAATAAAAAATAAGAAAAGAGAGAAAAATAATAACAATAAATAAATAAAAAATAAGAAAAGAGAGAAAAATTTAAATAATAACAATAAATAAAAAATAAGAAAAGAGAGAAAAATAATAAGAATAAAAAATATATATGTAAAATAGAGAAAAATCTAAATCAAAACAATAAATGAAAAATAATAAAAGATAGAAAAAAATTACAATAAATAAAAAATAAAAAGAGAGAAAAATCAAAATAATAACAATAAATAAAATAAAAAATAAGAGGAGAGAAAATGAAGAGCTCTTTTCCAAAACGCAATAAACGCCAAATAAAAAAAAAATGAGTTCGTCATGGCATTTTGCTGTGTACTGAACCTATTCACTGCTCCATCAATGTTTCATGCCAAATCGCTATATTTCCTTGTTTAAAATGTACTGCAAGATGCAGTTCTTTTCCAAACCGCTATAAGCGCCGAACCTGTTTTTAGCCTAAATGTTTTTAGCCTCTCTCGACCAATCAGAATTCGTTCGATGCAATCCAACATGACGACGCTTTGAAGCGTTTGTTTGTGCTCAGTCTTCAAAATGAGTGCTTTAAACTCTAATAACACTTTGAGACCTACACCTGGGGGTAGAAAACGCAGACTGGACAAAGAAAATCACAAAAAATAAAAGGTGGTGTTTAACCGATTGACGCTAGAAGCTGTAGCCTTTGGCGTTCCTTGTTAGAGCGCCCGCCTCCCGCACCAGAAACTCGGGTTCGAGACCCGCTCGGTGTGATGGTGCGGACCCGGGGGGGGGGGTTACATCAACACAAGGCTGGTGCGATCGGTTTATAGTATGAGTCCCTGATGTCATATGTTGCATGTTCTCTTTTTTTTTAAAGACATAAACCAACATAAAAAAAGGATGGATTTGTAGCGTTTTGAAAAAATAAATAAAAAAAATTTGCATTTATAATCGACAATATTGTTGTTTCATTTAACAATCATTGTTTAACATGTTCAGACTGAGCCAACAGACCATTTTAACAGGATAAATTGAATATTAACAAAATGTATGGGTCTAGGTAAAAAAATGTCATTTTCATGAAAACTATTAAAATGGATTTATAGCGTTTTGGAAAAGAGCTCTTCAAATAAAAAAATAACAATAAATAAATAAAAAAAGAGAGAAAAATCTAAATAATAACAATAAATAAAAAATAAGAAAAGAGAGAAAAAAATATAATAAAAAAATATAATAAAAAAGAAAGAAAGAAAGAAAGAAAGAAAGAAAGATAATTAGAGAGTTCAGATACATGAAAAGATCAAACAGATTCATAATTCCTGATTCTGATGTGTTTTATCTCCACAGATTCCCATCAGTTCACTCCGGATCTGAACACAGTGAAAAAACGCCTCCGTCTGTCTGAGAACAACAGAGTGATTACTTACACCGGCACAGATCAGTCGTATCCTGATCATCCAGACAGATTTGATGTGTGTCAGGTGTTGTGTAGAGAGAGTGTGTGTGGACGCTGTTACTGGGAGATTGAGTGGAGTGGAGATGATGTGGATATATCAGTGTCATATAAGAGCATCAGGAGGAAGGGAGGTAATGAGTGTGTGTTTGGATATAATGATCAGTCCTGGAGTTTGTTCTGCTCTCCCTCCAGTTACTCATTCAAACACAATAACATAGAGACTGATCTCTCTGTGAAGTCCATCATCAGGAGAATAGGAGTGTTTGATGATGATGATGATGATGATGATGATGATGATGATGATATCAGGAGAATAGGAGTGTTTGTGGATCACGGAGCAGGAACTCTGTCCTTCTACAGCGTCTCTGACACAATGAACCTCATCCACACAGTCCAGACCACATTCACTCAGACGCTCTATCCTGGGTTTGGGTTTGGGTTTGGGCTTGGATTGTTTTTTAATGTTGGATCATCAGTGAAACTGTGTTAATGAATCAGAACAGACTGACGAGAGATTCTACCCATAATGCTTTGAGCTGCATGATGAATATTGTTGTTACAAATATACAATTAAAATATTAGACAGCACACTGTAATAATTTCAGATATTATTGTAGATGTTTTAATAGAACATCACAATTACACATAATAAAGAATAACTGATAATAACACAAACTATACTGTTTTATTGATATTTACCTGTTATTTTACAGCAAAACCTATTTTATTTGGTACTATGTCCTGACCCTAACTTTATCTTTTATGATTCACAATTAAGATTAAATAAATAATAAATTAAGATGATGAGTATAAGTATTAAACATGTGATTTAATATTATACAGCATACATCTATATTATATACTAATGTAACCCCCCCTTATCTGGGAGGGTTATATAAATATAAAACAGTGTTCATGTGTAATGTCCAATTTATAATAGCCATATAGGTTATTAGTGAACGTAAGTTAACGGAACACTATTCTGTTAAGATTCGTACTTTTAAATGTTTACTCTGCATCTTGTACAAAGAGCGTGTAAAAGTGCGTGTCCCCTTTAAGAGATTGCGTGAAACTATAAGGGTTGGTTGATATGTACTTGAACTAAAACTATCGAGTTCGATTGATTCCTGTTTGATTGGATATTTAATAGTTAATGCCCGCCTCCAAAATAGGTGAGTCTGACGTGATTGGTTTATCCGGAAATCTAAGAGAAAAAAGAAGAGAGGGGAGAGGAGTTGAGACGATAAGAGAAGTGGTGAAAATAGGTTGAATCGAACACCTACCCTATAAAACCGAAACACTCGAGTTAAATATATATTTCAGAAACTTCTTGTTTATTTGTTTAAGTGTAAGATTATGCCCTAGGAAGGGGTTAACTATTTTGTTTGATTCGTTCACGGGAAAAAGACATTGAAGCCCGTGTGCGGGTACCGCGATTTCAGTTTGAAAGGTTGTACATTTCTGTTATATTATTCGTCGTGCTGTGTAAGTGAAACAGTCATTCAACGTGGGAAGTGTAAGAGGAGATCAGATAGCCCAGTGAAGCCACCGGAAGCGCTCACAGGTCCTCTGACAGCGAGGGACTGTACGAGAAACAACCGGATAGCACGCCCAGCCACCGGGAGCACGTAGATATCGCTGCAGCCCGGAGACCCACAGGTGGGAGGAGCTTACGCGAAGAACAGCAAGTGGGTGGAGCTTGAGAACAGCAGGTGGGAGGAGCTTACGCGAAGAACAACAAGTGGGTGGAGCTTGATAACAACAGGTGGGAGGAGCTTACGTGAAGAACAGCAAGTGGGTGGAGCTTGAGAACAGCAGGTGGGAGGAGCTTACGCGAAGAACAACAAGTGGGTGGAGCTTGAGAACAGCAGGTGGGAGGAGCTTAGGCGAAGAACAGCAAGTCGGAGGGGCTTATGCTGGATTTCATCGTAGTTTAAAATTCTATACATTTAATGCATTTTCATAGTAGTTTAAACTGTAATTCTTAGTACCATTCACTGTCAACATTGAAATCACATCTTATTCTTAGTTTTGTCACACTTTGTCATGGTGTCATTTTAAACCCTTTAACTGTAATTAACGCATATTTCGGGATATATGATATTTTACTTCAACAATTCTTCTACAGTAGCCTACCAAGGAACATTAAAGTGAGATGCAGTTGCACTTGGGAGGAAATGTGTGACACAAAGAAAATGTTGAATACCTGTACTGCATATTTTGTATTTCTCAATTAAAAAATCAAATTACAGCAAATGAAAGACTAATCAGAAAAGTCATGCCAAACTTCCACCAACATATATCCTGTCCAACTAGAGGACAGAATACACTGGATCATTGCTACACCCAGTTTAAGAATGCCTACAAAGCTCGTTCACTGCCGGCTTTTGGCAAATCAGATCATGTCGCCATCTTCCTCACACCGGAATACAAACAAAGGATCACTCATGAACCGCCGGTGGAGAGGGAAGTGACGCGCTGGTCCTCCCACTCTGAAGCTATGCTACAGGCGTCTCTTGATGACGTCGACTGGGACATGTTCCGGGCGAGTTCATCTGACGTCAGCGAATTCACGGATGTAGCAGTAAGCTTTATCAACACGCTAACCAACCAAACCACCGAAACAGTAACAATAAGGACATTTTCTAATCAGAAACCGTGGGTGGACAGATCAATCCGTGATGCGGTTAACCATCGTACTGCCGCATACAACGCTGGTCTTTTGTCGGGAAACATGAGCGAATACAAAACATCGTGCTACGCTCTCCGTCGGGCAGTTAGAGCTGCTAAACTCAGATACAGGGAGAGAATTGAGTCACATTTCCAGACCGGCAGCGAGTCTTCCGTCCCACCTGTTCTTCTTTTGCTCCAGCACCACCGCTTCGGGCAGCCACTGGCGGTCTCCGCCACTTCCTGCTGCCCGATCTTCTCAGCACCGCGATCCCCCTCAGCAGCGAGGGCTCTCTGACAGCGTGTCCCTCCTTCCTCCCGGGCTTCGGCACCAATGTAATGAAGTTGATATGTACGGGAAGAAGGAGGCGGGAACCGGCGAACATTTAAACACATTTTAATAACAAAATAAACAAACATAACAGAAAAGCGGCAGCCCCTCACGGACGACTGCCACACACAAAACATAAAGTAAAATCCAGGCCTGGTCCTCTCTCGTCTTCCAATGTCGTCACTCCTCCTTTTATTCCTTCCGAAGCTCCTCCGTGGGACTCGAGACCGGTGAGTGGTGCAGGTGTCGTTCATTATCATTCACTCCACCGGCCTCGCTCCGTTCCCACGGCTCTCGGCCCCGCCCCACTCGTCACAATTATTATTATTATTTTTTTGCACTTTCCATTGAGCGGACCTGTCCTGACCTACATTTCACTACTGATTATACCCTGTATGATTGTGTATATGACAAATAATAAAGAACCTTGAACCTTGAATGTTCTTCAGAACATGTTACACAAATGAATATACTAATTTAAAATCTCAGGGTGGATAAATTATTTTTATTTCTGATTAATCAAACGATGTACAGTCATTCATTCAGCACAATAGGCTTGCATGCAGTAGACACGGCTAAATCCCGGATGCACTGCTTCTGAGTAACTTCCACAGAGCTCGTGTCACATACTGGTCAAGGAGACAGAGAGGCAGATGCTAGTCAAAAGATGGTTTATTCAATATAACTCAGGCAGGGCTTCCAACATAGGAGATATAACAGAGAAGGCTCTGGAAGCCGGATGTGCAGTCTCACAGTACGTAAACTTGCGTTTCCTCAGGCGGTGACAAGATCTAGGATGGACGGGCAGATAGGCAGACATCGACCAGTGTTCAGAGCTGTGTAACCTTGAGACCAGCTGAAGAGTGACTGAGGTGAGTGAGCTTATGAATGGTGGTGGTAAGTGGTTGCAGGTGTTCGTGATCAGTACTCTGGTGATTGTGAGCAGGTGCAGGTGGTTGATTCGACTGGTGATGCAGGTTGTTCCGTGACAGCTCGCCTCGCTTGCCCTTCCCAACATAACCTGAGCTGGTACACAAGAAGCACAATGAGCATTAAGGTTAACCCACATTTAAAACATTCTCCCCATGCCATCCAAGATATGCATGACTTTCTCTTGTTGAACATGTACAAACATTTCAAGAATCATTTCTCAGCTCTGTGGGTCTATATGCAAGTTAATGGTGTCCAGAAATGTCAAGGGACGACATTAGGCCAAGTAAATTAGACTTTATAACTATTTTACAATGAAGTATTCCTTTTAAACTCCACTAGACAAAACGCTAGTTTATTCACTATTAATTTACACAAAACTGATTATTAATTATTATTAGTATTAAATATATGTATATATATGTATATATTTATATTACATTGTGGATTAGGAGATGTGTTCTAGTGCTTTTGAAAATGCTTTTTTTACATTATTCTTTAGAAAATTACACTGTGAAAAGTGAACAGTTTGATCAACTGATTGAAAAAATACTTCAATTGGTAACACCTAAAAAAAAGACATTTATTTGTAATATATTAAGTTGAAATAAAATGATTTACCAATTGAAGTATTTTAAGTTGATCCAACTGTTCACTTTTTACAGTGTTTCTATCATAGACTGTATAAAAACATCTATTTACAAAGGTTTAAGACATTTACTCTTTATAGATCAGTGCAGTCCAACATTTTAAACACATTACGGTAACACTTTCTATGAAGCCCATATTTATAATGCATTATAAGGGTATTCTTAAGACATTATAATGAATGCATAATGCATTATAAACAAATACGTATAATATGTTATATCGCCTTATAAATAATCATAACAAAAATGATAATACATTATAAAGCTTATGCATTTGTGCTTATAAATTTTACAATTATGATTATTTATAACACAATGAACACCATATTAAATCTACTTTTACATAATGGGACTATATATTTAGAGATTATTTAAGATCTGCATAGTATCTTACTACAGTACATCTTGTAAGTGGTTAGGTGTGGAGTGTTATTTGAGTGTTCACTGTGAGGCTAATATTCATTTTGATGAGAGCTAGTTCATAATTTAAACAAAAAAAAGCAATGTTTATATGCTAGGTTACATTTAATTGTGATGTCCCCTTAGTCTATTGACTATAAGCAACTTTGCAACTATATGTTAACTAACTCTCATTAGAGTATTAGTAGGCTCAGGTTAAGGTTAAGGTAGGTACAATGTGGATGTACTTGTAAAGTTACTTATAGTCAGTTCATCTGTGGGGGAACCATCAAAATAAAATGTTAGCATATATTTATCAGATATTAATATATTATTATTATTATTATTATTATAATACTAATACTCCAATGACTGCTAGTTGACATGAAGTTGCAGAGTTAACAACAGCTGTCTAACAGCTGTGTTCCTGTGGCTCAGTGGTTAGAGCATTGCGTTAGCAGCGCAAAGGTTGTGGGTTCGATTCCCAGGGAACACATGTACTGACAAAAATATGTATAGCCTGAATGGCACTGTAAGTCGCTTTGGATAAAAGCATCTGCTAAATGCATAAATGTAAAGGGTACTGTCAAAATAATCAAACTGATATTAAAATACAAATAGTTCAAAGCAATCTGATCTTATGGCTGTTTGAGAGAATTTGTTTTGCTACTATTGTTACTATACTTAGAAGTGGTCATTGATGGCTTTAAGTAAAGTAGCATAAGAAAAGTGGCAAGATATGAGACTTATAATACATTATAACTATCAGAAATCTAATCCATTGTAATTTAAGTGGATGCAACGTGTTCACTGTGTGTTATAAAATCATCATACTCTTAAAAGCTATAACCAGTAAGTATTATAATACATTAAACTGTTATTTTATATATTGTTTTTTATAATGCATTATGCATTCATTATAATGCCTTCAAATACCCTTATAATGTATTGTATAGGCTTCAAAGAAAGTGTTACCAAAATGATAATGCCTTGCAATTACATGACCTGCTTATGGTCTTCGGTATCCATAACCTGGTGAGCAAATTAGTTGTTTGTAGAAAAAAAAGATATTGTCAGGCACATTACAGATTGTAAACTGTGTGTGGTACTAAGAAAACGTTGTACAAAAGCCCCCAAGAAAATGCATAATTCACAGCTTGTAATACTTTTTCGTTTTACAAAACAAAACAAAAAACAACTGGACATCACACTTACGTCTTCCACTCATCCACCGTGCCACCGCCGCGCCGTGTCCACTACCGCCTCCGGGAGCGTGAACCGATAAAACAACACACATGACATCAAACATGACCTCCCATTTGAGTGACTCCTCCTCTTGGCGTGGCCTCTCCCATTTGAGTGACTCCTCCTCTTGGCGTGGCCCCTCCCATTTGAGTGACTCCTCCCCTTTGCGTGGACCCTCAGATTTGAGTGACTCCTCCCCTTGTGTGTGGCCCCTCCCCTAATCTCACTTCAAACTTTAGCTATAACTTGAGAGTCCTGCAGTTTACTTCTAAGTTTATAAATGTCTATAAACTTATTTAGTGCTGTCAAACCAAAATATAGCTTTTTGTTTACATATGTGTTTGTACTCTGTATATATATATATATATATATATAAATACACACATATACAGTATATATTATGAAAATATTTCCATGTAGATGTTTATATTCATATATTTTATATTATGTATACAAATATTTAATATATAAACATAATATATTGTCTTAAATATATACATGCAAGAGTGTGTATTTATATATCAGAGTCAGAAAGAGCTTATTCTATTAATTATATTATATTAAGTACAAACCCGATTCCAAAAAAGTTGGGACACTGTACAAATTGTGAATAAAAAAGGAATGCAATAATTTACAAATCTCATAAACTTATATTTTATTCACAATAGAATATGGATAACATATCACATGTTGAAAGTGAGACATTTTGAAATGTCATGCCAAATATTGGCTCATTTTGGATTTCATGAGAGCTACACATTCCAAAAAAGTTGGGACAGGTAGCAATAAGAGGCCGGAAAATTTAAATGTACATATAAGGAACAGCTGGAGGACCAATTTGCAACTTATTAGGTCAATTGGCAACATGATTGGGTATAAAAAGAGCCTCTCAGAGTGGCAGTGTCTCTCAGAAGTCAAGATGGGAAGAGGATCACCAATTCCCCCAATGCTGCGGCGACAAATAGTGGAGCAATATCAGAAAGGAGTTTCTCAGAGAAAAATTGCAAAGAGTTTGAAGTTATCATCATCTACAGTGCATAATATCATCCAAAGATTCAGAGAATCTGGAACAATCTCTGTGCGTAAGGATCAAGGCCGGAAAACCATACTGGATGCCCGTGATCTTCGGGCCCTTAGACGGCACTGCATCACATACAGGAATGCTACTGTAATGGAAATCACAACATGGGCTCAGGAATACTTCCAGAAAACATTGTCGGTGAACACAATCCACCGTGCCATTCGCCGTTGCCGGCTAAAACTCTATAGGTCAAAAAAGAAGCCATATCTAAACATGATCCAGAAGCGCAGGCGTTTTCTCTGGGCCAAGGCTCATTTAAAATGGACTGTGGCAAAGTGGAAAACTGTTCTGTGGTCAGACAAATCAAAATTTGAAGTTCTTTTTGGAAAACTGGGACACCATGTCATCCGGACTAAAGAGGACAAGGACAACCCAAGTTGTTATCAGCGCTCAGTTCAGAAGCCTGCATCTCTGATGGTATGGGGTTGCATGAGTGCGTGTGGCATGGGCAGCTTACACATCTGGAAAGGCACCATCAATGCTGAAAGGTATATCCAAGTTCTAGAACAACATATGCTCCCATCCAGACATCGTCTCTTTCAGGGAAGACCTTGAATTTTCCAACATGACAATGCCAGACCACATACTGCATCAATTACAACATCATGGCTGCGTAGAAGAAGGATCCGGGTACTGAAATGGCCAGCCTGCAGTCCAGATCTTTCACCCATAGAAAACATTTGGCGCATCATAAAGAGGAAAATACGACAAAGAAGACCTAAGACAGTTGAGCAACTAGAAGCCTGTATTAGACAAGAATGGGACAACATTCCTATTCCTAAACTTGAGCAACTTGTCTCCTCAGTCCCCAGACGTTTGCAGACTGTTATAAAAAGAAGAGGGGATGCCACACAGTGGTAAACATGGCCTTGTCCCAACTTTTTTGAGATGTGTTGATGCCATGAAATTTAAAATCAACTTATTTTTCCCTTAAAATGATACATTTTCTCAGTTTAAACATTTGATATGTCATCTATGTTGTATTCTGAATAAAATATTGAAATTTGAAACTTCCACATCATTGCTTTCTGTTTTTATTCACAATTTGTACAGTGTCCTAACTTTTTTGGAATCGGGTTTGTATATACAAGGGATTTGTTTGTGTCACACGTTTCCAGAGACTAATATAAGTAATGCAAATACACACATATGTAAATATATTTAAAAAAAAAAATATATATATATATATATATAAATTATTTACATAATAAATATACATTTTGTAAACAAAAGCTTGCGATTAATCAGGATTATCACTCATATTTTTGACTGAACCATATAGTCTTGTCTTATAATAGCCATAATTTGATAATTTCAAAGCAGATTCACAGTACTAAACAAGAAAATAATAATTAATCAAATATAGAACAAATTAAATTTCAGCTGTTATTCAGATCAGTTCAATATTGTGTTTCAGTTATTTATGTATAAATTGTTTGTAAGGGCCTTTAATCTTATTATGATTAGTATATCAGTGCATCTTAAAATAAACCATGTGTTTGACTTCATAATCTTTCATCAGAATTGTATTCTTTGAATACCTCTGAAACTTCAATGCTTACATTAATTATCCTTTTTACTTATTTATTGAAAAGCATTTCCTTTTAAAAGTTAAGTCTATTTATGTAATTTATGTAATTATGTAATATTTATTGAGCTTAATAATAGCTATAATAACACAATTTAATTTGTGTTTGCAGTTGATTTGTGAATCAATTTTGATGAATTGTTAAAACAGTGACTCTTTAATGATCCTCCGACTGCGTTGCAGATGTTTGCAGATGTGTTTGTGTTTCATCTGTTGTGTGTGTGTGTGTGTGTGTGTGTGTGTGTGTGTGTGTGTGTGACTGTGTGTGTGTGTGTGTGTGTGTGTGTGTGTGTGTGTGTGTGTGTGTGTGTGTGTGTGTGTGTGTGTGTGTTTCAGCTGACGTCTTGGGTGCTGTGGGTTCTGCTGCGTCAGTATCTGGGTCACGGGCTGCGATGTCTGCGTCTGCGCGGGCTTCTGCTGTCTGCGCGCCGCGGAGCCTTCCTCACCGAGTCCTGGCTGCAGACGCTGCGCTCCAAGTGCCCTCGTCTGCGCAGACTCTGCCTGCAGCACACAGACCTGCACCGTCTGCGCAGCTGCTCTCTGCTGCCCCCGTCACTGCAGGTGCTGGAGCTGCGTTCTTGTGAAGTCCCGGCCGGATTCTTCGCTCAGGATCCCGGCAAAGTGGGAATAGAAACACTAATCGTGGAGAGCGTGCCGTCGTTCTCGGACCAGCACCTGCGCAGTCTGTGCAGCTGGAGGGGGCTGCGGCGTCTGGAGCTGCGGGAACTGATCCGCGTGAGCGCAGCTGGGCTGGAGAGCTGTGCGCAGACGCTCGACCGCCTCACGCAGCTGGAGCTGGAGACCTGGAGCCGGACACAGATGGTGGCGCTCGGGTTGGGCCGGGGCTTGACCGGGCTGGAGAGACTGGGTCTGGGCGGGAACGAGGTCAGCCCGGGTCTGCTGTCTGTCAGCCGTCTGCAGGATCTGCGCTGGCTGCGTCTGCGCAAGTGCAGACTGAACCAGAAGATGGTGCTCAGATGCTGCAGGTGTGGAGATGACACATGCATGTTAAGTCAGTGAACAATAATTCAGATATTTTCTATGTGTTAAACTGTAATTTATTTCTGTATTTTCAGCATCATTACTGCAGTCTTCAGTGTCACATGATCTTCAGAAATCATAATAATATGCTGCTCAAGAAACATTTCTGATTATTATCAATGTTGAAAAAGTTAATATTTCTGTGGAAACTGTGATGCGTTTTATTTGTCAGGATTCACAGATGAATAGAAAGTTCAAAAGAACAGCATTTATTTGAAATAGAAATCTTTTGTAACATTAGAAATATCTTTACTCGCACTTTTGATCAATTTAATGCATCACTGATTAATAAAAGTGTTACAGACCCCAAACTTTGGTTAAATCAGCGCTGCATCGCAGGAATACATTACATTTTAACACATTCACATACAAAACAGCTATTTTAAATGATAATAATATTTCACTGTTTACACTATACTATTAATCAAATAAAGCAGGCTTTGCAAGCAGAAGAGACTTCTTTATAAACATGAATAAATCGTTATTATTCAAATGCATGTTTGTGTGCAGGTCTCTGACGCAGCTGCGTGCGCTGGAGTTCAGCGAGGTGGAGTTTGTGGAGGATGAGGACGAGACCGACAGACAGCAGAGCGATGAAGACGATCCGGTGCCGAGTCTCAGACGCTCGTTACGCTCGCTGCTGCCCGACTGCAGCGTGTGTTTCAGCCGCTGCACGCTCACCATCAACAGAGACTGACGGAGAACACACAGACATGCACAGAACACGGTTTCTACTGTAAAATACAATCATTGCATCTGTCTGTAGTGAATACTGTGAGACTCACAGGTTTTGTTGCGCTGCCTTTTTGAGTATTTAAATGACATATTGCAATAATGAAATCTATTGGGAATTTCTGAATGCATTACTGTAATATTGATCTCTAATATTACAACATAAAACAGCTACTGGTCTGAAAACTGGATTAAAAAAAACTATTGGTCCTTTATTGTCTTTATGCAAAATGTAATTTCCCGTTTTTTCTTTTTGGTCCAGAAATGTGACGTTATTTTTATTATTTCATCATTTTAATACCCATTATGCAGTTATGCGATTTTCAGCAGATAAACATGATTTTTAGTCAGTTATTTTTATATTTTGCTGGATTGTGTGTCAGTAGGAAATATCAGTTTACATTTCCAAACATTCATTTAGTCATTAAATGTAATAAAATATAGCAAAGCTACAATACTGTTAAAATATTTAGACACTTGTGTAAAAATGCTGTAAAATGAGGATACTGTTGAAAAATATTGTCACAAAAAGATTTTCTTTATCAATTAACTTATATGAACTAAATTAAATCAACATTTGTTGTGAGCATGCTTTGTGTTTAAAGCAGCTTTTGCCCTCGGTGCACTTGAGCAGAGTTTCTCAGGAGCATCGCAGGTATTTTTCTTGAAGCGTCTTGGAGACACGGTTCTTCTGGATTGAGTCTGTCTCAGTTTGTTCTGTTTCTTCATGTCATTCCAGACAGACTGAGGATGATCAGATCTCTGTGTTGAGCACTAAAACCTCACTGGATTATTACAATTAATGGCAAAATGAATGTTTGGAATTTAAACTGATATTTCTTACTGACTTGTATCATTTGATGTCTTACTGACACACTACAGCAAAAGATAGAAATAACTGACTGTAGCTGGGCATGAAGGAGGCACGACAGGCGGATGTTTGAGTCACTCTTTATTTACAAAAGTGAAGGAGGACTACGGCAGTGAGGGTGGCTGTGGCGTCCTACTGAGGCCTCATTTATAAAGTGTGCGTACGCTCAGATTTGATCGTAGAGTGTGCGTACACTTAAATCCACTTCAACGCTCATATTTATAAAGACGGTCTTGCAGCTGATGTATAGGACTGGTTTGCGTCTGTCTGGAGGATGAAGGGCAAAGAAAAATCTGGTGCATGGGGCACAGGCTGGGTGGTCAGTGCTGTTTTTAAACTTTGGAAGGCTCTCTCGGTTTCCTCAGTCAGGAAACTTTCTCAGGGAGCTTTTTTTATCAGGTCTGTAAGAGGGCAATCCACATAGGAAAAATCAGGGATGAGGCATCAGTAATATCCTGCCAAACCCAAGAAGGCACACACCTGTGTTTTGGTGCAGGGTTGAGGGAAACTCTTGACCGCACTTACTTTTTCTTCTTGGGGCAGCACCAAACCTCTCCCAATGCAGAAACCCAGGTACCGTGCCTCTGTTAGGCCTAGGTGGAATTTGTGGGGGTTGGCGTGAGTCCAGCCCTTAGTAACATGGTAAGTACCTTGCGTAAACAGCTGAGATGTTATTCACAGCCTTCTAAGTGGTTCACTACATCGTCCAGATAAGCCACAGCATATTGTTGATGATGCCATCATGCGCTGAAATGTTGCTGGTGCCCCATGTAGCCCGAAGGGAAGAACCCGGTATTTCCAGTGCCCATTGGACGTACTAAAGGCAGTCTTCTCCCGAGCTTTGGTCGTAAGAGGGACCTGCCAATAGCCCTTTGTAAGGTCCAGTGTAGAGATGAGTAGAGATGAAGTGGGCCCACCCTAGCTGTTCGATCAGCTCATCTACTCAGGGCATGGGGTAACTGTTAAATGTGGACTTGCTGTTGAGCATCCAGAAGTCGTTATAAAACCGGAAGGTGCCATCCTTCTTCTGTACCATCACAATAGGGCTGGACCACGGGCTCTTTGTAGCTTCAAGAACTTCTAGCTTAAGCATCCTTTGTACCTCTTCCTCTATGGCTTGCCGGCAAGCTTATGGGACCTAGTAGGGCCACTGTCGAACGACAAAACCAGAAGGGGTTCATATGTCATGAGAGGTGACATTGGTCTGCCCGGGAGTTTCGGAGAACACATCGCTAAACTGAAGGACCAGAGTATTCAACTCTGTCCGCTGGGGCGCGAAAGATGTTCTCCTAAATCTACCACAGGGATGTCATCATTGACAAGGAGGACAGTTGGTTGGGAAGGTTCGGTTCCAACCATTGCTTTAGAAGATTGACGTGGTAGATCTGTTCGGCACGTCGGCGCCCAGGCTGCCTTAAGAAGTACCTCGCAGGTCCTACCTGTTCTGTCACAGTGTATGGGCCTTGCCATGGAGCAAGGAATTTACAGGAAACATTAGGAAGTAGAACTAGAACCTGGTCTTCCGGTTGGAACTCCCAAGGATTGATGGTCTGTTGTAAGGGGTGCCTTGGTCCATCAGAATCTCTTTGGGAATGCCTACTCAACTGAAGAGTAAGACGAGTTCCCGGACGATGTTTGCTGGTACGGAGGGGTACTACCTCGGGGTATCGAGTGGCAAAGTCGACAATTACCAAGATGTGTTCATGTCCCCGACCAGACTTGGAAAGTGGCCCTACAAGGTCCATACCTATCCGCTCAAAGGGCACCTCAATTATTGGCATTGGGATCAGGGGACTTGGTAGAGGTCACTGAGGAGCGGTGCATTGACAAACTGGACATCACTGACAGAATCGCCGGACATCTGCATCCATACCTGGTCAATTGAAGTGGTCCCAGAGCCGCTGGAGGGTGTTGGCTGCCCCCAGGTGCCCAGCCATTGGTTGTGAGTGGGCCAACTCCATAACTAGCTCTGTCTTGGTTTGTTGGATCACCAGTAGATGCCTTTCTTCTCCACGCCTATTCATCACACAATATAAGAGACCATTTTGGACTAGTGTTCCTGTGGCTCAGTGGTTAGAGCATTGCATTAGCAGCGCAAATGTTGTGGGTTCGATTCCCAGGGAACACATACTGACAATACAAATTTATAGCCTGAATGTACTGTAAGTCGCTTTGGATAAAAACGTCTGCTAAATGTATAAATGTAAATGTAAATGTACAAAGTGAGGAGAGGGGTGGGGCCCAGGGAGGTGCCCTTTGCCTTAGACCACTCTGACCTGCCCCCAGCAGTGCTGCAACCGATCATCCTCCAACTGTTCTTTCTTAAAGGAACCTCCTTGCCTCACCTGCTGAAAGAGATCAGAGTACACAGTTAAGTTTTTATTCTGAGATTCACCCTCTCTGTCGCTCTCAGCAACCAAGTAGACCGGACGACTGCAAACTTTTCTGGGTGGTATTCGGGTGGTGGGCTACTAAGATGATTCTCTGTGCAGCACATATCGGTGAGAGATCCACCCTGGCAAGGATTTCAGTTTTTAAGATGGCATAATCGTTTGTGGATACAGCAGACAGTAAGTTGTAGACATGTATGGGCTCCCCTGTCAAGAGTGGGGCGAGCAGCTGAGCCCATTCAGCTTGATCACACCCCTCACGGCGAGCCACCACCTCAAACGTATGCAGATAAGCCTCCAAATCATCTTGACTGGTGAGCTTGGTCAGGAGCTGATGTGCAGTTGTTCTCTGCTCTGGGAGGGGCACTTTTGCAACTGTCTCCGCTCGAAGGCGCACCAGCTCCTCTGCATGTCTAGCCTGGCTGACAACGAGCTGTTCTGTCAGTTGCTGCTTCTGATCTGCAACCTCTGCCAAATGTCGAACAAAGTCCTGGGGGCCCAACTGCTTCAACTGGGTGTTCATGCCTCGGGTTCATGCCTGCATTCTCCACCAATGTAGCAGGGCAGGAAGGAGGCACAAGATGGAGGCGTTGGCGCAATAGCTTTTTTTGTCTAAATAAGAGTGGAAACTTAAAATACGCCATAATTTTTGCTTGTAAGAGTAATACATAATTTGGAACTGCAAAGGGTCTACTTTTATTTGTGTGCAGTCAAAATATCAACAAAAATTGTGATTTTTTTTAAATAAGGAAAACAAATATGATGTGTTTTCTGTAGTCTGGGTCTTGAGCAGGAGTGCTTCACAATGATGAACTGAAACTCAGCGAATACTTGCCTCACAGACATGATAAATATATCTATAGAATGCTTTAAAATATTTTATAACAAAACAATTAAAATCGAAAACAAAAACTGTTTCATTATGTAATCCGTGAAAGATTTCTCTCTAAAGGTGCGTCCAGTGAGGAGATGGCGAGATCGTCAATTCATCTTTGTGACACTGACTCACAAGACACTAGTTTATTAACAAATAATTCAAATATCTCCTTACTTTTTTGGGGGGGTAGCACTGTGTCAAGATAATGTTTACATGCAGTACAAATAGCCTACGGCAGCATTTTAGTGTCTCCTTGAAAAATAAATAAATAGGATTAACGTCATAATACTTTAAGAATAAAGTCAAAATTATGATAATAAAATAATGTTTTATTGCGCGAAGGTAATTTCATCACTGCCAAAAAATAAAGTCTGTGGAATCCAACCTGTCACTCTTAATATTTAACATGAAAAACAGCAATAAAACGTAGGCTTATTGACATTTTTCTAAACTCAACTTGCTTAAACTGAGGTTAATATAGTTCTCACTACAAATTAAAGAGCGTAAAAACACATTTATGGTTTATATTTGATCATAAAATTGACACAAGGCTGAGACTTTGTATTATAATAAAAGTAACAAGCACAAAGCTTATTGGGGTTATTGGGTGGTGTGGCTACAAATAATGAATGGACTTGAAAGAGTTAAATATTATTTCCAAGCATTTATACCATTAATAAAACAGTTTGTGAATAGTCAATTCTTTTTGCATATGGCCCGGGGCTGATTTGCTACACCACTGGGTTTGAGTCTTGGTGTCAGCAGGGATTGTAGGTTGGGGAGGGAATGACCAGCGCGCTCTTCCACCTTCAAAATCACGACCCTCCCTTTTACTCCCTCAATTCAAAATCATTGATTGGTTTGCAATTTAAAGGTGTTCTCAGTTCATCTGATTGATGCACAACACTGACATGAACAGAACAGAAATTGTAAAGACTCACCATGCACTGCATTACACTGTGTGTGTGTGTGTGAAAGAGAGAAAGAGAGAGAGAGAGACTCTAAAGGAGCAGGGATGAGGAAGCTGCTTTTTTTCTCTCTTTTTTTTTTACACACGTGACTCAGAACACAGAACCAGGAAACAGGAATCACGTGATTTCAGGGAAAGAGAAACTGAAGAGTAGTTGAGCTGTTGTGTGTTTGTGTCTCTGTATTCACACAAAAAAAATGTCAGAAGCCAGAATTTCAGTGGATCAGAATGAGTTCTTGTGTCCAGTGTGTCTGGATCTCCTGAAGGATCCAGTGGCCATTCCCTGTGGACACAGTTACTGTAAGAGCTGTATTACAGACTGCTGGGATCAGGAGGATCAGATGAGAGTCTACAGCTGCCCTCAGTGCAGACAGACCTTCAGTCCAAGACCTGCTTTAGCTAGAAACACCATCTTGGCTGAAATGGTGGAGAAACTGAAGAAGACCAAACTCTTTGCTGACTGTGACGCTGAAGCTGGAGATGTACAGTGTGATGTCTGTACTGGAAGAAAATACAAAGCCGTCAAGTCCTGTCTGGTGTGTCTGGAGTCTTACTGTCAAACTCATTTTGACCGTCATGAGGAGTTTCATTCACGTAAACCACACAAAGTGACTGAAGCCACTGGACGACTGCAGGAGATGATCTGCCAGAAACATGAGAAGCTCCTCGAAGTTTTCTGTCGTACTGACCAGAAGTTTATATGTATGCTGTGTACTATTATTGAACATAAAAACCATGATACTGTATCAGCTGCAGACCACAGGACAGAGAAACAGGTATTTAAAACTAAACACTGATTGAATATTAATATCGTTTCATATGTCTTTATATCAACACCCATATTAACAGCTTTCAGCATTCACACATCACACGAAAGCGGAAATGAACAACAGCTTCAAGAAGAGAGTTTCACTGTTTGCGGAAAATAAAACGTAAACCTTCATCGACAAAATATTTCATAAAATGGGCTTTCGTTGCACTATTCACCTGTTCTTTGATTTATAATATATGCAATAAATATATATACTTTAATCAGTCAAAATGCAAAAACACTGTCAGTCTGAAGCTCTACATCTGTGTCAGTTTCACTTTAATAATACTTACACACTTGTAGTAATTCATGTATGATGATTGAAACTGTTCATGACTTCTGGAGTTTGAACCTACAGCCATTAGTTATCAGTTTAGATAAGTAATCTTTAAACTGCTTCACCCTGTGTTTACTGGATTCATCTGTTCACATGATTTAGTGCCAGTAGTTTTCTGTGGCATTTACTATCATTTGTTTGTCCTGCAGAATCAGCTGAAGGAGACGCAGAAGACGTTCCAGCAGAGAATCCAGCAGAGAGAGAAAGATCTTCAGCAGCTGAGAGAGGCTGTGGAGTCTCATAAGGTGAGTCTGGAGAAGAAGAGAAGTTTGTCTCCGTCTCAGTTCAGACTCACTGAAACCTGAATAACTGTGTGTCCTAACAGCGTTCTGCACAGACAGCAGTGAAAGACGGTGAGAGGATCTTTACTGAGCTCATCCGCTCCATTGAGAGAAGCCGCTCTGAGCTGATACGGCTGATCAGAGATCAGGAAAAGCAAGCAGTGAGTCAAGCTGAAGGACAACTGGAGCAACTGGAGCAGGAGATCAATGATCTGAGGAGGAGAGACGCTGAGCTGGAGCAGCTTTCACACACACAGGATCACATCCAGTTTCTGCAGGTAACACAGATCTAGAAGAACAGGATCATAGTGAACTTGAGCAGTTCCTGCAGGTAACACAGATCTTGAAGAACAAGGTCATAGTGGACTTGACTAGTTCCTGCAGGTAACACAGATCTAGAAGAACAGGGTCATAGTGGACTTGAGCAGATCCTGCAGGTAACACAGATCTTGAAGAACAGGGTCATAGTGGACTTGACCAGTTCCTGCAGGTAACACAGATCTAGAAGAACAGAGTCATAGTGGACTTGAGCAGATCCTGCAGGTAACACAGATCTAGAAGAAGAGGGTCATAGTGGACTTGAGCAGATCCTGCAGGTAACACAGATCTAGAAGAAGAGGGTCATAGTGGACTTGAGCAGATCCTGCAGGTAACACAGATCTAGAAGAACAGGGTCATAGTGGACTTGAGCAGATCCTGCAGGTAACACAGATCTAGAAGAACAGAGTCATAGTGGACTTGAGCAGTTCCTGCAGGTAACACAGATCTAGAAGAACAGGGTCATCGTGGACTTGAGCAGATCCTGCAGGTAACACAGATCTAGAAGAAGAGGGTCATCGTGGACTTGAGCAGATCCTGCAGGTAACACAGATCTAGAAGAACAGAGTCATAGTGGACTTGAGCAGTTCCTGCAGGTAACACAGATCTAGAAGAACAGGGTCATCGTGGACTTGAGCAAATCCTGCAGGTAACACAGATCTAGAAGAACGGGGTCAGAGTGGACTTGAGCACATCCTGCAGGTAACACAGATCTAGAAGAACAGGGTCATAGTGGACTTGAGCAGATCCTGCAGGTGACACAGATCTAGAAGAACAGGGTCATAGTGGACTTGAGCAGATCCTGCAGGTAACACAGATCTAGAAGAAAAGGATCATAGTGGACTTGAGCAGATCCTGCAGATAACACAGATCTTGAAGAACAGGGTCATAGTGGACTTGACCAGTTCCTGCAGGTAACACAGATCTAGAAGAAGAGGGTCATAGTGGACATGAGCAGATCATGCAGGTAACACAGATCTAGAAGAACAGGGTCAGAGTGGACTTGAGCACATCCTGCAGGTAACACAGATCTAGAAGAACAGGGTCATAGTGGACTTCAGCAGATCCTGCAGGTGACACAGATCTAGAAGAACAGGGTCATAGTGGACTTCAGCAGATCCTGCAGGTAACACAGATCTAGAAGAACAGGGTCAGAGTGGACTTGAGCAGATCCTGCAGGTAACACAGATCTAGATGAACAGGGTCATAGTGGACTTGACCAGTTCCTGCAGGTAACACAGATCTAGACGAACAGGGTCATAGTGGACTTGATCACATCCTGCAGGTAACACAGATCTAGAAGAACAGGGTCATAGTGGACTTGAGCAGATCCTGCAGGTAACACAGATCTAGAAGAACAGGGTCATCGTGGACTTGAGCAGATCCTGCAGGTAACACAGATCTAGAAGAACAGGGTCATAGTGGGCTTGAGCAGATCCTGCAGGTAACACAGATCTAGAAGAACAGGGTCATAGTGGACTTGAGCAGATCCTGCAGGTAACACAGATCTAGAAGAACTGGGTCATAGTGGACTTGAGCAGATCCTGCAGGTAACACAGATCTAGAAGAACAGGGTCATAGTGGACTTGAGCAGATCCTGCAGGTAACACAGATCTAGAAGAACAGGGTCATATTGGACTTGAGCAGTTCCTGCAGGTAACACAGATCTAGAAGAACAGGGTCATAGTGGACATGAGCAGATCCTGCAGGTAACACAGATCTAGAAGAAGAGGGTCATAGTGGACTTGAGCAGATCCTGCAGGTAACACAGATCTAGAAGAAGAGGGTCATAGTGGACTTGAGCAGATCCTGCAGGTAACACAGATCTAGAAGAACAAGTTCATAGTGGACTTGAGCAGATCCTGCAGGTAACACAGATCTAGAAGAACAGGGTCATAGTGGACTTGAGCAGATCCTGCAGGTAACATAGATCTAGAAGAACAGGGTCATAGTGGACTTGAGCAGATCCTGCAGTGACACGAGACTCACAGAGAAACATTTCATGAGTGTCTTATTATATAATCATCAGTCAGACTCTCATTTGATCATCTTCTTCTGAAAGAGATGGCGCTTACAAATGTCTTTCAGCTCTGGAAATCTCTCAGGAATCATTTCTCTGAGCTCTTTCTTCTAGAAGATATATTTAGCTGTCAAACACCATTTGCACAACCAACAGTTCAAGAGCCGCACAAATCTGATGTTGGTGCAGGTTATTGGGTGAAGTGTGGAGCTGATGAGTTTTGATTTCTGTTTTCTGTAGAGTTTCCAGTCTCTCTCAGCACCTCCTGAATCTACAGACGTAAATGATGATCTCTTCAGTTCTCTCGTCTCTTTTGATGGTCTGAGAGAATCTGTCCATCAGCTGAAAGACAAATTGGAGGATTTCTGCAAAGAGGAGCTCAAGAAGATCTCAGACAGAGGTAAAGTCCTGGAGATTCATCATCATCTCATATCATGGAGAACATCATTTTAGAAATGTGTTAGTAATGGATGCAGCATCATGAGAATCACACTGTTCATGTCTGTTGATTTCCACAGTCACATTCACCAACATTGTTCCCAAGACCAGGAACGACTTCCTACGATGTAAGTCAGAAAGAAAACCAGCAGAAAACTCACTGAGTGTGTTCATGTTCTTCTGTAGAAGGAGAAAGAAGAGTTTTAGAACTAATGTAAATGATTGGACTGCCCTCGACTAAATATTTTTCTGGTCGACTGATAGTCATTAATTATATTAATTAACCATATCATTAATAATAACGAGCCTTTAATTGTCTATAGCCTGTCAGTGCTCAAGCGCACACATAAAGCTTGCCACAGAAGTAATGATTATAAATGTTTCAGGGAAATAACAGCAAGAAGACTGCCTTAACATCATAATAATTGATTAATAAACTAGTGGTTTCTGTATTTCCGGCTGCCGTGATGAAGTCGACACTGACTCGTCATCTCCATTACATTATACATTATATTACAGATTACATAATCTGAAAATATTTGTTTTCCATTTGAATTGCTTCATTTAAAAGTAGACATTTCGCTTTCTGTAGATATATTTTTCATGTCTGCGAGGCAAGTGTTTCGGTTAATATATAAAAAATAGGTTCACAGAGACCTAGACGGCAGAAAGTGCACCCTGTTAGTTTTCATTATTTTACAAAAGTACAACGTTTTGTTTTTATTTTGAGTGCATACAAATTAAAGTAGAGCTTTTATAGATTCGAAAGATGTATTAATCTCATCTGTATGAACAAGAATGATGGAGCATTTTAAGTTAAATGCAAATGATTGCACCGGTCATGCAGTGAGCTACTGTTCAGCTTCCACTCTCCACACAAACACTGGAATAGCACACATTTATAGGTTAACATTAGATTGAGTGGCCATGTAATGATGCTACAGCTTACATGTTTCAGATGATAAGACATAGCTCTCGTGGTAATTCCTTGTCACACCAGTCATTCTGATGATGATGATCCACTTCAAATACAACAAGCCTAATGAATTCAGTGAACCATTCATATAGAGAACCATTTACTTCTCTCCTGAATTAATCAGATTTATGAATAAATGACTTAATCATTAAGACATTTACCACCACCTACTGGCAGTTTTATTTTATTATTTAGAGTATAATTTCATTAACGAAATAATTTCATATTTCCATAGTAATAATAATAAATTATTAAAGGTATAGATCACCCACCCGAAAATGAACATTGTGTCATCATTTATTCACCCTCATGGTCCAAAAGAGTAAATGTGATAAATTTGATCAAACTAAATATTTATTGCTGAAGCTACTTTTTGTAATGTCTGTTTGATACTTTACACAGCAATGACTTTCAATTATATTTTGGGAGTAATTTCTCAGTCAAAGATTAATTAATCAACACATGTAATTAATGAGATTAAAAATTTAAATCGCTTACCAGCCCTAATATTTACCTTTTATGGGCATTTTTTTTGTTTTGATATATTAAACATAAAACATTGAATATTAATATTTAAAATTATATAAAAAAAGGAAAAGATCATTTAAATGTGAAATTAAACCGGCAGCAGGTCAGTGTTAATAAGTGAGTCGTTGCGATTGAACCGAATCATTTAAAGATTGATTGATTCAGGAACGAATCACCGTCATGTTGCTCAGAGACACAAAACAGTTCTGTGACTGTGTTTAGAATTATATTTGTTGGCGAAATTAGTGATATGGTGTCTAAAACATAAGTCTTTTAATATTAACTTCTTGTTTATTGAACTGTTGTAAGAAATCTATATCGTTTTGTAATGATACTAATTTTTAGAGAACAAAAACGACACTTTTGTGAGATATTAACTATATGAAATGATATAAATATATACATTTTCTTCTCCCATTTCTTGAATTTTGTGATCATTCTTAACGTTTTTAATAATGAATCATGCAGTGAAAGAACACACTTCACGCAATATATTCAATAATGTCAAATCACACATCGTTAAAACAACAATTAGGATATTATCGCAGACGATATACAGTGGGTACGGAAAGTATTCAGACCCCCTTCAATGTTTTACTCTTTGTTATATTGCAGCCATTTGCTAAAATAATTTAAGTTCATTTTTTTCCTCATTAATGTACACACAGCACCCCATATTGAAAGAAAAACACAGAATTGTTGACATTTTTGCAGATTTATTAAAAAAGAAAAACTGAAATATCACATGGTCCTAAGTATTCAGACCCTTTGATGTGACACTCATATATTTAAATAAGGTCCTGTCCATTTCTTCTGATCATCCTTGAGATGGTTCTACACCTTCATTTGAGTCCAGCTGTGTTTGATTATACTGATTGGACTTGATTAGGAAAGCCACACACCTGTCTATATAAGACCTTACAGCTCACAGTGCATGTCAGAGCAAATGAGAATCATGAGGTCAAAGGAACTGCCTGAAGAGCTCAGAGACAGAATTGTGGCAAGGCACAGATCTGGCCAAGGTTACAAAAACATTCTGCTGCACTTAAGGTTCCTAAGAGCACAGTAGCCTCCATAATCCTTAAATGAAAGACGTTTGGGACGACCAGAACCCTTCCTAGAGCTGGCCGTCCGGCCAAACTGAGCTATCGGGGGAGAAGAGCCTTGGTGAGAGAGGTAAAGAAGAACCCAAAGATCACTGTGGCTGAGCTCCAGAGATGCATTCGGGAGATGGGAGAAAGTTGTAGAAAGTCATCACTGCAGGCCTCCACCAGTCAGGGCTTTATGGCAGAGTGGCTCGACGGAAGCCTCTCCTCAGTGCAAGACACATGAAAGCCCGCATGGAGTTTGCTAAAAAACACCTGAAGGACTCCAAGATGGTGACAAATAAGATTCTCTGGTCTGATGAGACCAAGATATAACTTTTTGGCCTTAATTCTAAGCGGTATGTGTGGAGAAAACCAGGCACTGCTCATCACCTGTCCAATACAGTCCCAACAGTGAAGCATGGTGGTGGCAGCATCATGCTGTGGGGGTGTTTTTCAGCTGCAGGGACAGGACGACTGGTTGCAATCGAGGGAAAGATGAATGCGGCCAAGTACAGGGATATACCGGACGAAAACCTTCTCCAGAGTGCTCAGGACCTCAGACTGGGCTGAAGGTTTACCTTCCAACAAGACAATGACCCTAAGCACACAGCTAAAATAACGAAGGAGTGGCTTCACAACAACTCCGTGACTGTTCTTGAATGGCCCAGCCAGAGCCCTGACTTAAACCCAATTGAGCATCTCTGGAGAGACCTAAAAATGGCTGTCCACCAACGTTTACCATCCAACCTGACAGAACTGGAGAGGATCTGCAAGGAGGAATGGCAGAGCATCCCCAAATCCAGGTGTGAAAAACTTGTTGCATCTTTCCCAAAAAGACTCATGGCTGTATTAAATCAAAAGGGTGCTTCTACTAAATACTGAGCAAAGGGTCTGAATACTTAGGACCATGTGATATTTCAGTTTTTCTTTTGTAATAAATCTGCAAAAATGTCAACAATTCTGTGTTTTTCTGTCAATATGGGGTGCTGTGTGTACATTAATGAGGAAAAAAAATGAACTTAAATGATTTTAGCAAATGGCTGCAATATAACAAAGAGTGAAAAATTTAAGGGGGTCTGAATACTTTCCGTACCCACTGTATATGTATATCACACACACCTAGTCCTGACCGATGTGCTGTAATTACCACACAGACCAGCTGTTAATGACCTGTCTAGAGCTGCAGCTAACGATTATTTGTATTGTCAAATAATATATCTATAATTTTTTTGATTAGTCGACTAATCTATCAATTATTTTACAATGAATCAATTTATTGTTTTCTCATCAGTCGGTGAATGCTTTAGTTAAACTATCAATAAATAATAACAGTAAATTATGCTATTAATCTTTTATTTTATTCAAACCTTTCCTCATTAATACTTTACAAAAAAAAATAACAACAACAACGAAAGGAAAGAAAGAAACAAAATAACAAGAAATAAAGATATTAACAAGAAAAGAGCGAAAAATAAATAACAACAATAAATAATTAATACAAAATAAAAATGAAAGAAAGAAAATAACAATAAAATAGAGAGAAAAATTAAAATAATAACAATAAATAAAAAATAAGAAAAGAAAAACAATAACAATAAATAAAATAAAAATTAAGAACAGAGAGAAAAAGAAAAACAATAACAATAAATAAAATAAAAATTAAGAAAAGACAGAAAAATAATAACAATAAATAAAATAAAAAATAAGAAAAGAGAGAAAAATAAAAAATAAGAACAATAAATAAAAAATAAGAAAATAGAGGAAAATAATAAAAATAAATAAAATAAAAATAAGAAAAGAGAGAAAAATAAAAACAATAAATAAAATAAAAATAAGAAAAGAGAGAAAAATAATAACAATAAATAAAATAAAAAATAAGAAAAGAGAGAAAATTAAAATAATAACAATAAATTAAATAAAAATTAAGAAAAGAGAGAAAAATAAAAACAACAAATAAAATAAATAAATAAAAACAAAATAGATAAAAATAAAAATAATAACAATAAATAAAATAAAAAATAAGAAAAGAGAGAA
Organism: Schizopygopsis malacanthus; assembly: GCA_027474115.1. NCBI lineage: Eukaryota > Metazoa > Chordata > Actinopteri > Cypriniformes > Cyprinidae > Schizopygopsis > Schizopygopsis malacanthus. The sequence goes on from JAPDDM010000265.1 coordinate 139,789, forward strand.
AAATCAAAATAAGAACAATAAATAAAAAATAAGAAAATAGAGAAAAATAAAAACATTAAATAAAATTAAAAATAAGAAAAGAGATAAAAATAAAAACAATAAATAAAAAAAAAAATAAGAAAAGAGAGAAAAATAATAACAATAAATAAAATAGAAAATAAGAAAAGAGAGAAAATTAAAATAATAACAATAAATAAAATAAAAATTAAGAAAAGAGAGAAAAATAAAAACAACAAATAAAATAAATAAATAAAAACAAAAGAGAGCAAAATTAAAATAATAACAATAAATAAAATAAAAAATAAGAAAAGAGAGAAAAATAAAAATAATAAATAAAATAAAAAATAAGAAAAGAGAGAAAAATAATAACAATAAATAAAACAAAAATAAGAAAAGAGAGAAAAGAGAGAAAAATAAAAATAATAAATAAAATAAAAAATAAGAAAGAGAGAAAAATAATAACAATAAATAAAACAAAAATAAGAAAAGAGAGAAAAAATTAAATAATAACAATAAATAAAAAATAAGAAAAGAGAGAAAAATAATAAGAATAAAAAAAATTATATATATAAAATAGAGAAAAATCTAAATCAAAACAATAAATGAAAAATAATAAAAGAGAGAAAAATAATAACAATAAATAAAATAAAAAATAATAAAAGAGAGATAAAGAAAATAATAACAATAAATAAAAAATAAGAAAAGATAGAAAAAAATAACAATAAATAAAAAATAAAAAGAGAGAAAAATCAAAATAATAACAATAAATAAAATAAAAAATAAGAGGAGAGAAAATAAAAAGATAACAATAAATAAATAAAAAAAGAGAGAAAAATCTAAATAATAACAATAAATAAAAAATAATAATAAAAATAAGAAAAACATATAATAAAAAAGAAAGAAAGAAAGAAAGAAAGAAAGAAAGAAAGAAAGAAAGAAAGAAAGAAAGAAAGAAAGAGAATTAGAGAGTTCATCTACATGAAAAGACCAAACCGATTCATAATTCCTGATTCTGATGTGTTTTATCTCCACAGATTCCCATCAGCTCACTCCGGACCTGAACACTGTGAATAAACTCCTCCTTCTGTCTGAGAGCAACAGAGTGATTACTAACACCGGCACAGATCAGTCGTATCCGGATCATCCAGACAGATTTGATGTGTGTCAGGTGTTGTGTAGAGAGAGTGTGTGTGGACGCTGTTACTGGGAGCTGGAGTGGAGTGGAACTATATTTGGTGGGGTGCGTATATCAGTGTCATATAAGAGCATCAGCAGGAAGGGAGAAGGTGATGAGTGTGGGTTTGGATCTAATGATCAGTCCTGGAGTTTGTACTGCTCTCCCTCCAAATACTCTTTCTGGCACAATAACATAGAGACTCGTCTCCCTGTGAAGTCCATCATCAGGAGAATAGGAGTGTTTGTGGATCACGGAGCAGGAACTCTGTCCTTCTACAGCGTCTCTGACACAATGAACCTCATCCACACAGTCCAGACCACATTCACTCAGACGCTCTATCCTGGGTTTGGGTTTGGGTTTGGGCTTGGATTGTTTTTTAATGTTGGATCATCAGTGAAACTGTGTTAATGAATCAGAACAGATTAACGAGAGATTCTACCCATAATGCTTTGAGCTGCATGATGAGCATTGTTGTTACAAATATACAACTAAAATATTAGACAGCACACTGTAATAATTTCAGATATTATTGTAGATGTTTTAATAGAACATCACAATTACACATAATAAAGAATAACTGATAATAACACAAACTATACTGTTTTATTGATATTTACCTGTTATTTTACAGCAAAACCTATTATATTTGGTACTATGTCGTGACCCTAACCTTATCTTTTATGATTCACAATTAAGATTAAATAAATAATAAATTAAGATGATGTCTCATCTTCAATGGAAGTATAAGTATTAGACATGTGATTTAATATTATACAGAATACATATATATTATATACTAATGTAACCCCCCCTTATCTGGGAGGGTTATATAAATATAAAACAGTGTTCATGTGTAATGTCCAATTTATAATAGCCATATAGGTTATTAGTGAACGTAAGTTAACAGAACACTATTCTGTTAAGATTCGTACTTTTAAATGTTTACTATGCATCTTGTACAAAGAGCGTGTACAAGTGCGTGTCCCCTTTAAGAGATTGCGTGAAACTATAAGGGTTGGTTGATATGTACTTGAACTAAAACTATCGAGTTCAATTGATTCCTGTTTGATTGGATATTTATTAGTTAATGCCCGCCTCCAAAATAGGTGAGTCTGACGTGATTGGTTTATCCGGAAATCTAAGAGAAAAAAGAAGAGAGGGGAGAGGAGTTGAGATGATAAGAGAAGTGGTGAAAATAGGTTGAATCGAACACCTACCCTATAAAACCGAGACACTCGAGTTAAATATATATTTCAGAAACTTCTTGTTTATTTGTGTAAGTGTAAGATTATACCCTAGGAAGGGGTTAACTATTTTGTTTGATTCGTTCACGGAAAAAGACATTGAAGCCCGTGTGCGGGTAATGCGATTTCAGTTTGAAAGGTTGTACATTTCTGTTATATTATTCGTCGTGCTGTGTAAGTGAAACGTCTAGGTTACGTACGTTCCATCAGGGGGTTCCATCAGGGGGTTCCATCAGGGAACCGGGGTTACGTACGTAACCTAGACGTTCCCTATCTGTCGGTCACTATGAGTTATGTCGTGACGACATAGGGGTCCTATGGAAAGCGCCACAAGCTGAACCCCATCACAACCTTGTGGCATGCAGATGTTGACAAGCGAGTGCGTGACAGACAAATGCCATGCAAGAGGTTGCAACCTTCCTACCGCTCCAGTGCAAATTCGCTAACCTTGGTGCCCACCTGGGACCACTGAGTACATCGCTGCTGGAGATAGCCAAGCCGCTGTTCCTTTCCCCACAGAATCGGAAGGGATTTCGACCTTCAGTGAAAGACAGCTTCAGGTCTTTCCTATTTGTTGTTACAGCTTGTTGTAACGGCAGGGAAGCGAGCCTTCCATAGAAGGGCGCTACGGAGGCCACATCCTGCCCGAAGGGAGGTAACATGTGGAGACACTGATATGGACTGGCCCAGCTTGGGGCAGTACTACATACGACTGGACTCTGGGGCAGATCCTACCTAGGAGTAGGGAGGAGGGCTGCCAGCAGAACCTGACAGAAGCTCTGTCACAGGGAAGACACGGGTTTACCATGAGGGAAACCTTACCGTGAAAGAATACACATATGGGATTACCCGAAGGGGAATCAGGCCATACGGACACCTAGCCCAGTACAGGGGCTGACCGGAGACCCGGGCGAGCTAACACCAGTACTGGGCCTGGCGTCAGACTGCTCCGCCCAGTCTGACTGCCGGGGGTGCTTGGAGGATTCCACCAGGGTTCACCGTCCGGGGAACTGAACTGGGGGAGAAAAAGGCGCTCGTATCCCCGGGTGAGGGGGAATGGCGCAGCAAGCATGACACCGGCCAGTTCTTCTCGCCCATTACTTACTCAATACACGGGAAGAAACTGGCTCAACGCGAAGATTGTAGAATCTTGCGAAGGTGTTCGGTGTCGCCCAGCCCGCAGCTCTGCAGATGTCTGCCAAAGAGGCACCGTGCGCCAACGCATGGGAGGAGGCAACACTCCTGGTGGAGTGAGCCCTCACCCCCAGGGGGCATGGCTCGCCTTGCGACTGGTACGCCAAGGCGACGGCCTCCACTATCCAGTGGGCCAACCTCTGTTTGGAGACAGCCTTCCCTTTCTGCTGCCCTCCGTGGCAGACAAAGAGCTGCTCGGAGCTTCTGACGCTCCGGGTGCGGGTCACGTATATGCGCAATGCTCTTACGGGACACAGCAACGCTAAGGCTGGATCTGCCTCCTCCGAGGGCAGTGCTTGCAGGTTCACCACCTGATCGCGGAAGGGCGTGGTGGGAACCTTGGGCACGTATCCAGGCCGGGGTCTCAAGACAACGTGAGAGTAGACCGGCCCGAACACAAGGCACTCTTCGCTTACCGAAAACGCCTGGAGGTCCCCGACCCGTTTGATGGAAGTGAGCGCGGTCAGGAGCGCTGTCTTAAGAGACAGGAACTTCAGCTCGACTGAGTCCAGCGGCTCAAAGGGGCCCCTCTGAAGTCCAGCCAGGACGATAGAGAGGTCCCAAGAGAGCACAAGGGGAGGCCTGGAGGGATTCATCCTCCTGGCCCCCTTCAGGAACCTCACGATGAGATCATGCTTTCCCAGGGACCGGCCGTCCACTGCATCGTGGTGAGCCGCAATAGCGGCTACATACACTTTCAAGGTGGAGGGTGACAGCCTACGCTCCAACCTTTCTTGCAGGAAAGAAAGCACTACTCCAATCGTGCATCTTCTCGCCGAGAAGAACACCAGGTCGCGAACAGACTCCATTTCAGTGCGTAGGTTTGCCTTGTTGAAGGAGCCCTAGCCTGAATGATGGTCTCTACCACCGCCGGTGGTAGACCACTCAAGTCTGCCGCGTCCCATCCAGGAGCCACACATGGAGGTTCCATAGATCTGGACGCGGGTGCCATATGGTGCCGAGCCCCTGAGAAAGGAGGTCCTTCCTCAGAGGAATGCGCCAGGGAGGTACTGTCGCGAGGGAAATGAGTTCGGGAAACCAGGTCCGGGTGGGCCAATGGGGCGCAACCAGCAGGACCTGCTCCTTGTCCTCCCTGAGCTTGCACAGTGTCTGTGCAAGTAGGCTCACTGGGAGAAACGCATACTTGCGTAAGGCCCGAGGCCAGCTGTGTGCCAGTGCGTCTGTGCCGAGGGGGCCCTCGGTCAGGGAGAAGTACAGCTGGCAGTGGGAGGACTCGGGGGAGGCAAACAGGTCTACCTGAGCTTCCCCGAATTGACTCCAGATCAGCCGGATCGTCTCGGGATGGAGTCGCCATTCTCCGGGGAACGTGAGCTGTCGTGAGAGCGTGTCGGCCGCACGATTGAGCTGCCCCGGGATGTGAACAGCACGCAGTGACTTGAACTGCGTGTGACTCCAGAGGAGGAGATGGCGGGCGAGCTGTGACATGCGGTGTGATCGTATAACCCCCAGCCGGTTGATATACGAGACCGCCGCAGTGTTGTCCGTGCGGACTAGCACGTGCTTGCCCAACAGCAGTGGCCGGAACTGCCGCAAGGCTAAATGCACTGCCCACAGCTCTAGGCAGTTGATGTGCCAAAGCAGTCGGGGCCCTGTCCAGAGCCCCGAGGCTGCCTGCCCGTTGCATGTAGCGCCCCAGCCCGTGCTGGAGGCATCTGTTGTGACAACAGTATGCCGGGACACTTGTTCTAGGGGCACCCCGGCCCGTAGAAAGGCAAGGTCTGTCCAGGGGCTGAGGGAGCGGCGACACTGCTGGGAGATACCTACTCGCAGTGTACCGCGGCGCCATGCCCACCTCGGGACCCGGGAGTGTAGCCAGTGCTGAAGTGGTCTCATATGAAGCAATCCGAGCGGCGTGACTGCAGCTGCGGATGCCATATGCCCCAGGAGCCTCTGAAACTGTTTCAGTGGTACCACATTCCTGCCTCTGAAGGAACTCAGGCAGTTCAGCACTGCTTGGGCACGTTCCTCCGTGAGGCGTGCCGTCATACTCACCGAGTCTAACTCCACACCGAGAAAAGAGATTCTCTGCACAGGGGAGAGCTTGCTCTTTTCCCAGTTAACCCGAAGCCCCAACTGGCTGAGGTGCCGGAGCACCAAGTCCCTGTGATCGTCCAACTGCTCTCTGGATTGGGCTAGAATAAGCCAATCGTCGAGGTAGTTGAGGATCCTGACGCCCACTTCCCATAACGGGGTAAGGGCGCCCTCTACAACCTTCGTGAACACACGGGGAGCAAGGGAGAGCCCGAAGGGGAGGACCCTGTACTGCTATGCCCGACCTTCGAACGCAAACCGTAGAAGCGGTCTGTGTCGCGGAAGGATCGAAACGTGAAAGTAAGCGTCCTTCATGTCGATCGCTGCAAACCAATCCTGGGGCTGAATGCATTTGATCATGCGCCTGTGCGTCAGCATCTTGAACGGGAGCTTGTGTAAAGCCCGGTTCAAGACTCGCAGATCCAGGATTGGCCGAAGGCCACCACCTTTCTTGGGTACAATGAAGTAAGGGCTGTAAAACCCCTGCCTCATCTCGGCTGGAGGGACCGGCTCGATTGCATCCTTTGCCAGGAGGGCAGCAATCTCCTCGCGCAAGACAGGGGCGTTCCGGACTGCCACCGACGTCTCGAGAACGCCGTTGAACTTGGGAGGTCGCCTGGCGAACTGAATCGCGTAGCCGAGTCGAATTGTGCGCGTGAGCCAGCGAGACAGGCTGGGCAGTGTGAGCCACGCCTCCAGACGCTGTGCAAGCGGCTCCAACGGCACAATCGACGTACCTGTGGTGGTGCAGCGAAAGGGAGTAGGGGTGGATGGCACAGAAGGCGGTGCGTTCTGAGGCATCCTCACCGAACTCCCTGGGTCCCGAACGGGACTGGCCAGAGGTGCGTGGGGAGGAATGTCGTCCCCGAACCGTACTCTCTTGGCTACTGGCAAAATGGGTCGTGGGCGAGAGTGAGGAGGCAGGGCATCGCACACTGTCGTCCCATGGACCTGAGAACCCGGAGGAAAAGGAAATTGCTCTTTCTTTGAGAAGGTGGGAACAGAAACAAAACGAAACAGAAGATTCTCCTCCCGGCGCTCCACCGGGGGAAGGAGCCGCGCTGTTCTCGCCGTCTCCTGAGAAAGAGCAAACTCCAACATCTCCGGGTTGCCCGCGTCAGGGCCGCTTCGTCGACTTCCTGGACGACTTGGGGCCTGGCTGGGACGCGGGGGGCGCCGCTCTCCTGCGAGAGGCTCGACGCACCGGCCTATGTGTCGATTCGGCCTGGGGCGGAGCGGCTCTGGAGGACGCATGAGGGCGCCCACGGCGACGGGCAGACTGAGGCCTGGCCCCGGGGGCAGCGGTGGATGGTGCATCACGCCGGGGCAGGATGTGCTGGATCGCCTCGGTCTGCTGCTGTACTGCCGAGAACTGCTGGGCGAAGCCCTCGACGGTGTCGCCGAACAGCCCTCCCTGGGAGATGGGGGCGTCGAGAAAGCGTGCCTTGTCGACGTCCTTCATCTCTGCCAGGTTGAGCCAGAGATGGCGCTCCTGGACCACCATGGTGGACATCGCCTTCCCGAGGGACCACGCCGTGACTTTCGTCGCTCGTAGAGCGAAGTTAGTCGCCGTGCGCAGCTCCTGCATAAACCCCGGGTCGGTACTACCCTCGTGCACCTGTTTGAGCGCCTTGGCTTGGTGAACCTGCAGGATAGCCATGGCGTGCAGGGCGGAGGGTGCCTGGCCCGCAGCACTGTAAGCTTTGGCCGCGAGAGCGGCTGTCAGCTTACAGGCCTTGGACGGGAGACGCGGACGGTTCCTCCAAGTGGCGGCGTTTCGTGGGCACAAGTGCACCGCGACCGCTCTCTCCACCTGGGGAATGCCCGCGTACCCCCTGGCCACTACGCCATCGAGGGTAGTGAGGACGGAGGAGGCGGACGAGCGGCTTCTGGCCGTGAAAGGGGCCATCCACGAACTCGTCAGCTCCTCATGCACCTCCGGGAAGAAAGGCACCGGGGCAAGGCGCGGTTGTGAGCCGCGCCCCGCTCCGAGAAACCAATCGTCCAGCCGCGAGGGCTCGGGACTGGGCGGTCTGTTGACCTCCAGCCCGATGCTCACGGCTGCCCGGGCAAGCATGGCCGTCAGCTCTGGGTCCGGTGCGGCGGTGGCGACAACACCCGAGGGGGGCAGCCCCACCGCACCTTCATCCTCAGAGGACGTGAACCCATCCCCCGATGCTGCGATCGACATCCTATCTACAGATGGCGCACCGAATGAAATGCTGGGCGCCCCGTGGGACAGACCAGCAAAATCACCCGGGAACCGGACGGGATGTTCGCTGCGTGAGGAGTAAGAGGTCCGTGGGGGCGTGCCCGGCGGAGAGGCTCTTACAGTAACCCTCAGATCTCCCAGAGCGTCAGCCGGCGATCCTCTGCTCGAGCCAGAGAGATCAGCACGGGTGACGGCAGAGGGTGCCAATCCTTTCATAAAGGAAAGGCGAGATCGCAGCGAAATCATGCTCATACGCCCACAACAGACGCATGAGTCATCCACGAACGCAGCTTCAGCGTGTCGGCGGCCCAGACACTGAAGACAACGATCGTGTCCGTCATCCGCAACCAGAAGGACACGGACGAAACGGCATCTTGAAAAAGACGCGATCGTCCGTGATTTGCTCTTTTAGAATTTGCTCTCTCAGTTGAAGTGCCCAGGGGAATCGCTGATGAGAGGGACTCCGCTGATCGCACCGTTACGTCAACCGGGAACAAAACAAAGATGAACGGCTTTGTGGAGATCAGCACTCTTCTCATCCACTCGGCTCCGAAGCAAAAATCTAATGAGTGGATGCACCTGTCGCCCTTTTATACCCGTATGCACGGGGAGTGGCTCAGGTATGCAAAATCCACTAGCCAATTTCATTGGCGTTTTCTCTTAGTCAGAGATGTTCGGGGCTTCCAGGTAAATCCCCTATGTCGTCACGACATAACTCGTAGTGACCGACAGATAGGGAACAGTCATTCAACGTGGGAAGTGTAAGAGGAGATCAGATAGCCCTGTGAAGCCACCGGAAGCGCTCACAGGTCCTCTGACAGCGAGGGACTGTACAAGAAACAACCGGATAGCACGCCCAGCACCGGGAGCACGTAGATATCGCTGCAGCCCGGAGACCCGCAGGTGGGAGGAGCTTACGCGAATAACAGCAAGTGGGTGGAGCTTGAGACCCGCAGGTGGGAGGAGCGTACGCGAATAACAGCAAGTGGGTGGAGCTTTAGAACCGCAGGTGGGAGGAGCTTACGCGAAGAACAGCAAGTGGGTGGAGCTTTAGAACCGCAAGTGGGAGGAGCTTACGCGAAGAACAACAAGTGGGTGGAGCTTGAGAACCGCATGTGGGAGGAGCTTACGCAAAGAACAGCAAGCCGGAGGGGCTTATGCTGGATTTCATCGTAGTTTAAAATTCTATACATTTAATGCATTTTCATAGTAGTTTAAACTGTAATTCTTAGTTTTGTCATTGTGTGTATCCAATACCATTCACTGTCAACATTGAAATCAAATCTTATTCTTAGTTTTGTCACACTTTGTCATGGTGTCATTTTAAACCCTTTAACTGTAATTAACGCATATTTCGGGATATATGATATTTTACTTCAATAATTATTCTACAGTAGCCTACCAAGGAACATTAAAGTGAGATGCAGTTGCACTTAGGAGGAAATGTGTGACACAAAGAAAATGTTGAATACCTGTACTGCATATTTTGTATTTCTCAATTAAAAAATCAAATTACAGCAAATGAAAGACTAATGTTCTTCAGAACATGTTACACAAATGAATATACTAATTTAAAATCTCAGGGTGGATAAATTATTTTTATTTCTGATTAATCAAATGATGTCTAATCATTCATTCAGCACAATAGGCTTGTATGCAGTGGACACGGCTAAATCCCGGATGCACTGCTTCTGAGTAACTTCCACAGAGCTCGCCTCGCTTGCCCTTCCCAACAAAACCTGTGCTGGTACACAAGAAGCACACTGAGCATTAAGGTTAACCCACATTTAAAACATTCTCCCCATGCCATCCAAGATATGCATGACTTTCTCTTGTTAAACATGTACAAACATTTCAAGAATCATTTCTCAGCTCTGTGGGTCTATGCTATGCAAGTTAATGGTGTCCAGAAATGTCAAGGGACGACATTAGGCCAAGTAAATTAGACTTTATAACTATTTTACAATGAAGTATTCCTTTTAAACTCCACTAGACAAAACGCTAGTTTATTCACTATTAATTTACACAAAACTGATTATTAATTATTATTAGTATTAAATATATGTATATATATGTATATATTTATATTACATTGTGTATTAGGAGATGTGTTCTAGTGCTTTTGAAAATGCTTTTTTTACATTATTCTTTAGAAAATTACACTGTGAAAAGTGAACAGTTTGATCAACTGATTGAAAAAATACTTCAATTGGTAACACCTAAAAAAAGACATTTATTTGTAATATATTAAGTTGAAAGAAAATGATTTACCAATTTAAGTATTTTAAGTTGATCCAACTGTTCACTTTTTACAGTGTTTCTATCATAGACTGTTGTTACGGCCCATATTAATAGGGTGAGACGCGAACGACGGATATTAATAGGATTCCAGCCACAGCCAACGGATCACCAGTTACAACACATAAATTGAAGTGATTTATTAAAGAAAGAACAAAAGATTAGAGAGGCCAAAATAACAAACATAAGAACTAAATAAAAGAAACCTATAAATGTCCTAGTTACAAAGAAAAGAAAATACAAATGTACTTTCCTATCTCCCTAGACCAGAAAACACATCGCAAAGGTAGATCAAAATAAATAGCAGACCTCTCCTACGCTCCAGAGAATTAAACAGAATAAATCACGAATCGAACTAATCACAAACAATAAACACAAAGCCGTTAGTGATCTGTTAACGGAGCCGGAATCCGAAGCTCTTCACGTCACAACAGCAAACGCCAAAGTGAGCTCCCCGTTTGCTGCCCTTTTAAAGTCACCCGCTTCAGGATCCACCAGTCGCGTTCCTTGATGAAGAGCCAATCCCTGCACACATACACAGTCACATACACAAAGCAACACACACGAAAACAACGATGCCAAGGATCGTAACACTGTATAAAACAGATATCTATTTACAAAGGTTTAAGACATTTACTCTTTATAAATCAGTGCAGTCCAAAATTTTAAAAACATTACGGTAACACTTTCTATGAAGCCCATATTTATAATGCATTATAAGGGTATTCTTAGGGCATTATAATGAATGCATAATACATTATAAAAAAATACGTATAATATGTTATATCGCCTTATAAATAATCATAACAAAAATTATAATACATTATAAAGCTTATGCATTTGTGCTTATAACTTTTACGATTATGATTATTTATAACACAATGAACACCATATTAAATCTACTTTTACATAATGGGACTATATATTTAGAGATTATTTAAGATCTGCATAGTATCTTACTACAGTACATCTTGTAAGTGGTTAGGTGTGGAGTGTTATTTGAGTGTTCCCTGTGAGGCTAATATTCATTTTGATGAGAGCTAGTTAAGAATTTAAACTAAAAAAATGCAATGTTTATATGCTAGGTTACATTTAATTGTGATGTCCCCTTAGTCTATTGACTATAAGCAACTTTGCAACTACATGTCAACTAACTCTCATTAGAGTATTAGTAGGCTCAGGTTAAGGTTAATGTAGGTACAATGTGGATGTACTTGTAAAGTTACTTACAGTCAGTTTGTCTGTGGGGGAACCATCAAAATAAAGTGTTAGCGTATATTTATCAGACATACTAAATACTCCAATGACTGCTAGTTGACATGAAGAGTTAACAACAGCTGTCTAAAGGGTACCATCAAAATAATCAAACTGATATTACAATAAAAATAGTTCAAAGCAATCTGATATCTGATCTTATGGCTGTTTGAGATTTTTTTTTTTGCTACTATTGTTACCATACTTAGAAGTGGTCATTGATGGCTTTAAGTAAAGTAGCATAAGAAAAGTGGCAAGATATGAGACTTATAATACATTATAACTATCAGAAATATAATCCATTGTAACTTAAGTGGATGCAACGTGTTCACTGTGTGTTATAAAATCATCATACTCTTAAAAGCTATAACCAGTAAGTATTATAATACATTAAACTGTTATTTTATGTATTGTTTTTTATAATGCATTATGCATTCATTATAATGCCTTCAATTGGAACAAACTTCGACAAACAACAATTGGACATCACACTTACCTCTTCCACTCATCTACCGTGCCACCGCCGCGCCATGTCCACTACCGATTCCAGGAGCGTGAACCGATAAAACAACACACATGACATCAAACATGACCTCCCATTTGAGTGACTCCTCCTCTTGGCGTGGCCTCTCCCATTTGAGTGACTCCTCCTCTTGGCGTGGCCCCTCCCATTTGAGTGACTCCTCCTCTTGGCGTGGCCCCTCCCATTTGAGTGACTTCTCCTCTTGGCGTGGACCCTCCCATTTGAGTGACTCCTCCTCTTGGCGTGGCCCCTCCCATTTGAGTGACTCCTCCTCTTGGCGTGGACCCTCCCATTTGAGTGACTTCTCCTCTTGGCGTGGCCCCTCCCATTTGAGTGACTTCTCCTCTTGGCGTGGACCCTCCCATTTGAGTGACTCCTCCTCTTGGCGTGGCCCCTCCCATTTGAGTGACTCCTCCTCTTGGCGTGGCCCCTCCCATTTGAGTGACTTCTCCTCTTGGCGTGGCCCCTCCCATTTGAGTGACTTCTCCTCTTGGCGTGGACCCTCCCATTTGAGTGACTCCTCCTCTTGGCGTGGCCCCTCCCATTTGAGTGACTTCTTAATTTTTTTTTTTAAATAAATATAAATTATTTACATAATAAATATAAATTTTGTAAACAAAAACTTACGATTAATCAGGATTATCACTGATATTTTTGACTGAACCATATAGTCTTGTCTTATAATAGCCATAATTTGATAATTTCAAAGCAGCTTCACAGTAATAAACAAGAAAATTATAATTAATCAAATATAGAACAAATTAAATTTTTGCTGTTATTCAGATCAGTTCAATATTGTGTTTCAGTTAATTATGTATTAATTGTTTGTAACGGCCTTTAATCTTATTGTGATTAGTATATCAGTGCATCTTAATTAAAATAAACCATATGTTTGTCTTCATAATCTTTCCTCAGAATTGTATTCTTTGAATACCTCTGAAACTTCAATGCTTACATTAATTATCCTTTTTACTTATTTATTGAAAAGCATTTCCTTTTAAAAGTTAAGTCTATTTATGGAATTTATGTAATTATGTAATATTTATTGAGCTTACTAATAGCTATCATAACACAATTTAATTTGTGTTTGCAGTTGATTTGTGAATCAATTTTGATGAATTGTTAAAACAGTGACTCTTTAATGATCCTCCGACTGCGTTGCAGATGTTTCCAGACGTGTTTTTTGTTTCATCTGTTGTGTGTGTGTGTGTGTGTGTGTGTGTGTGTGTGTGTGTGTGTGTGTGTGTGTGTGTGTGTGTGTGTTGCGATGTCTGCGTCTGCGCGGGCCTTCCTCACCGAGTCCTTGCTGCAGATGCTGCGCTCCAAGTGCCCTCGTCTGCGCAGACTCTGCCTGCAGCACACAGACCTGCGCCGTCTGCGCAGCTGCTCTCTGCTGCCCCCGTCACTGCAGGTGCTGGAGCTGCGTTCTTGTGAAGTCCCGGCCGGATTCTTCACTCAGGATCCCGGCAAAGCGGGAATAGAAACGCTAATCGTGGAGAGCGTGCCGTCATTCTCGGACCAGCACCTGCGCAGTCTGTGCAGCTGGAGGGGGCTGCGGCGTCTGGAGCTGCGGGAACTGATCCGCGTGAGCGCAGGCGGGCTGGAGTACTGCGCGCAGATGCTCGGCCGCCTCACGCAGCTGGAGCTAGAGACCTGGAGCCGGACGCAGATGGTGGCGCTGGGGCTGGGCTGGGGCTGGACCGGGCTGGAGAGACTTGGTCTGGGCGGGAACGAGGTCAGCCCGGGTCTGCTGTCTGTCAGCTGTCTGCAGGATCTGCGCTGGCTGCGTCTGCGCAAGTGCAGACTGAACCAGAAGATGGTGCTCAGATGCTGCAGGTGTGGAGATGACACATGCATGTTAAGTCAGTGAACAATATTTTCTATGTGAATATGTGTAAAACTGTAATTAAAATCTGTATTTTCAGCATCATTACTCCAGTCTTCAGTGTCACATGATCTTCAGAAATCATAATAATATGCTGCTCAAGAAACATTTCTGATTATTATCAGTGTTGAAAACAAAATACTTCATGTATTTCACAATATTGATTCAAAAATGTTACCTGGATGAATGTGCGCTGTTAGACGCATATCCAGTCGTTTGTACGGAGAGTGGAAGCTGAAGTGCGCTATAGCTTTTTTTTCTTAATAAGAGTGGAAACTTAAAATACGCCTTAATTTTTGCTCGTAAAGGTAAGAGTAATACATAATTTGGAACTGCAAAGGGTCTACTTTTATTTGTGTGCACTCACAATATCAACAAAACATTGTGATTTTTTTAAAATAAGGAAAACAAACATTCATTCATTCATTTATTTCTATAGCACAAAATAATACAACCATTGTTGCCCAAAGTGCTGTACAAAAATAGAAAACCAAAAAGCCACAAAAAACAACAACAAACAAAAAACATTTTCATAAATATACACAGACAAAGACATAGCACCACACAAACAAAAAGACACAAAGAACATAAAACTCAGCACTCAGAGAGATTAAAGGCCTGAGTTAATAAATACGTTTTTAACAATAATTTAAAACTAGAGATAGTCTGAGCTGATATAATGCTCACAGGTAACAAATTCCACAGTTTCGGGGCAGCAACTGAGAAAGCGCGATCACCCTTAAGTTTTAATCTAGCTCTGGGAATTGTTAAAAGTTGCTGATCAGAAGATCTCAAGGATCTAGCAGAAGTATGGCGTTTTACTAGGGCATCAAGATATGTTGGAGCTAAGCCATTTAAGGATTTAAAAACAAACACTAAAAGTTTATGTTCTATTCGGAAACGAACTGGCAACCATTTGAGAGAGAACAAAATCGGTGTAATATGCTCATGCTTGCGTGTACCTGTCAGCAGCCTGGCTGCAGCATTTTGAACAAAGCTGTCTGGTTAACTCCTATATATATAGTGTTACAATAATCGAGTCGCGAAAAGATGAAGGCATGGATGAGTTTCTCAAGATCATTAGCAGAGAGAAAAGGTTTTACTTTAGCTAGAAGTCTCAGATTAAAAAAGCATGATTTAACAACATTGTTAATTTGCTTATCAAATTTGAGTTCTCTGTCAAACCAAACACCTACATTTTTCACAGCTACTTTGTTGTGCGCAGCCAGAGGACCCAAATGTACATTTACAGAGGCTAAATTTTCAATTTGTCCAAATAAAATAATCTCTGTTTTACTATCGTTAAATTTAAAAAAAAATTAAGGCCATCCAGCTTTTTACGTCCCTTAAACATGATGCATTTTCTGTCGTCTGGGTCTTGAGCAGGATTGCTTCACAATGATGAACTGAAACTCACCGAATACTTGCCTCACAGACATCATAAATATATCTATAGAATGCATTACATTATTTTATAACTAAATTATTCTAATTAAAAACAAAAACTCTTTCATTATGTAATCCGTGAAAGATTTAAAAGCGCGTCCAGTGAGGAGATGGTGAGATCGTCAACTTCATCTTTGTGACACTGAATCACAAAACACTAGTTTATTAACAAACCTATCCAACCTGTCACTCTTAATATTTAACATGAAAAACAGCAATAAAACGTAGGCTTATTGACGTTTTTTGAAACTCGGATTTATCGATTTCATAAGACATTCGTTGACATGCTGCTTGAACTGCTTGAACTGAGGTGAATATAGTTCTCACTACAAATTAAAGAGCGTTTAAACACATTCATGGTTTGTATTTGATCATAAAATTGACACAAGGCTGAGACTTTGTATTATAATAAAAGTAACAAGCACAAAGCTTATTGGGTGGTGTGGCTACAGATAATGAATGGACTTGAAAAAGTTAAATATTATTTCCAAGCATTTATACCGTTAATAAAACAGTTTGTGAATAGTCACGTAACATTTATTACTTTAGAAAAATCAACAATAAGTTGAGTAAACCGAGTTGGAGCCCATGACGTTTGGGGGGGGGCCCGTACAATTATTTTAGCATATGGGCCCGGGGCTGATTTTCTACACCACTGGGTTCGAGTCTTGGTGAGAGCAGGGATTGTAGGTTGGGGAGGGAATGACCAGCGCTCTCTTCCATCTTCAAAATCACGACCCTCCCTTTTACTCCCTCAATTCAAAATCATTGATTGGTTTGTAATTTAAAGGTGTTCTTAGTTCATCTGAATGATGCACAACACTGACGTGAACAGAACAGAAATTGTAAAGACTCACCATGCACTACATTTAACTGTGTGTGTCTGTGTGTGTGAGAGAGAGAGAGAGAGAGAGAGAGAGAGAGAGAGAGAGAGAGAGAGAGAGAGAGAGAGAGAGAGAGAGAGAGAGAGAGAGAGAGAGAGAGAGAGAGAGAGAGAGAGAGACTCTAAAGGTGCAGGAATGAGGAAGCTGCTTTTTTTACACACGTGACTCAAACACAGAACCAGGAAACAGGAATCATGTGATTTCAGGGAAAGAGAAGCTGAAGTGTAGTTGAGCTGTTGTCTGTGTGTGTGTGTCTGTGTGTCTGTGTCTGTGTGTGTCTGTGTCTGTGTGTGTGTGTGTGTGTGTGTGTGTGTGTGTGTGTGTGTGTGTGTGTGTGTGTGTGTGTGTCTCTGTGTGTGTGTGTGTGTGTGTGTGTGTCTGTGTGTGTGTGTGTGTGTGTGTGTGTGTGTGTGTGTGTCTGTGTCTGTGTCTGTGTCTGTGTGTGTTATCACAGATGCTAAAGTTAGATGCCCATCTGATGTTGTTCTGTGTTGCTGGCAAGTTATGCATTAATGTCTGTCTTTTAGAGATTTTTTTTAAATTTTTCTGATGTGAACGCCATGCATTAGATGTGTTATATTTTTAATCATATAATATTTTAACATACCCTGTTCGTGTTTTCTGAATATCATATAATCGTAAATGTCTGTACAATTTAAGTGAATTAAGATTGTTTAAACAGTGGTTCTTAAAGTGTGGTACGAGTACCTCTAGTAATTAAAAATAACTTAATGTTAAAACATTTTAATTTAATCTTTATTTGAGTAAAGTTTTTTAACATTTAAGTACAGTACAGTTTTTATGTAACTTTTGGTACAACACATTTTAATTGAATCATTATTTAAGTTTTTTTTACCTGTATGTAAAGCACCGTGCAGTGTTAATGTTCAAACTGTGTATTTACAATGTTAAAGTGGCTGACAACCGTAAATATTCCTATTAGGAATACAACTGCCTCGTTCTGTGCAGAGTTGTGGCTGAATAATTAGGCCTGCTATGCTACTGAAATTTAATGTTGGTCAGTATGGTGGTTCTTGGAGAGCCAAATATTATCTACATTTACATTTACATTTACAGTGCATTCAGGTTATACATCTACTGTCAGTATGTATCTAAAAAGTTTGAGAAACACTGGTTTAAAGGAATGGTATAAGACAAAATCCTGCTTTTTAAGAAATTTTCAGTAAACCATTTCTTCTTTCCCCTTGTAGAGGAACGGATCCAGCTCAATATTGGCAAATTGGTAAGGAATTGTTAATCTGCTACATTGCACTGTCACTTCTGGTAGAGATTCATTGACCGTTTGTGATAGGTTTTGATTTTACTTAGTTTAATAAAAATGTACTTAATTTGATTTGACTTGTTTTACTAAATACACTGTATATAGGATTCTGATTAAAACAGTGTAAGTTGGGTCTCTGAAAAAAACTGCTTGTGAATAATGTGTTAATATTGTAAACTTTCACCTGAATACATTAAAGAAGTGTTTAATGAAAAGTGTTGTGCACTTTGTTTCCAACTCCACTGTTATTGAACTATGTTGTTTTGCATTCAGTTTTCAGTTATTTCACAATATCAAAGCTGATATTTTATGAGTATTTATTGTTGGTGTTTTTGTTTATATCTATACAGGACAGTACAGAACAGAAAGCGTGGGAGAGAGAGGAGGGGTTGGAATCAGAAAGGACCTAGAGCTGGGACTATTTCAAAGATCACCCAAAGCACAACCATGCTATATGCACAAGGCTGTTGGTTCTAACATTTAATCAGAACTTGAAGAAACATTTATACTTAAATTATTAGATGCATTTCATTCAAGGCAGGGTTTTTCCTGCGTAAAGAATTTCAAGGCGACTGTCTCTGTCAAATTTAGTGCCGCCTCTGGCTGTCGATAACACTCAGACAGGCAATCATATGCTCCTGTCAGAGTATGTGACAACAATTTCCCCTGGTATTTCTGTAGGTTTGAAATATCACAGTTCTGTTCATAACATATATTAAGAAATAAAATAACAGGAGAGTTTCAAAGCGTCTTTTTGGAACACTAGTGTGCAAACATTTTTCCTACTACATGACAAGCTAATAACATGGTTGTCAGCGTGAAAAGGTATAATTGCTGCTTTTTGCAGCGCAAATTTAGTTTGTGATGAAATATCAGTATATTTTAATCAGTCATTTTACCTATGGATCGATGCATTTCTTATACAGTAGATTTCTGCTCATTGGAAATTGGATGGGAGCACTGAAAGATTATTTGTTTGAATGCATTATTGAGAAAGCAATTGCATGTGAATAAGTGTTGTAGTACTTGTTTAAATCATGCTTTCAGTGAAAATATTCAGTATCTAAAAGGAACAAACAAATTCCTTGAGAGCTATAACTTCCCGGTCATGTCCATTGCCTTAACCTTCATATTGACTCTGATTTGAGTGATCATTATTTATTTAGCTTGTAGCTATCCTTTAGTTTTATTATACATTAGCAATAGTAGTAGTAGTATTACAATAATCCAGTTTTTGAAGTACATAATAACAAATATGCACATTAACGTCGTCCCATGCCATGATTGAGCTCACACAAAAAGCACAAACTGAATCGAATCCACATAATATTTATTATGCTTATTATGCTCAGCTTTTTGTGCACAACAAAAAGCTGAAGGAATTACAACTGTATTGACATTTGCACATTTCCAACGCACAGCTCTAACAGTGATTTTGCATTGAAACATCAACAAAAACTCGAGCTCGGAGCCTAAAGCTCTCCCAGAAGGCTCTGCGAATGTAGCGGTCTGGAACTCCATTAGGTATGATGATCTGAGACACAGTGGTGCTTTGACCAGGCCTCCGATTCATGTTCACCTGGATCTGCAGGTTGTAGTAGCGCTGATTGTTGCGGTTGATGAGGCCCTGCATGTCGATACGGAGATTATTAGAGGTGATCAGATTGGAACGTGCCTGGTCCACCAGGTACCCATTATTCCAGCGACCAATTAAGCTTCTTGCCTCATTTCTCCAGCTGTGGTTTTCAGTTATGCTGTTAGTAGCTGGCTCCGCGGTAAAGATAGTTTTTCTTTTGTTATTTTTATCTTCCCGGATGCATATCAGTATTCTGTCTTCTGGGGCTCTCCTGTTGCGATGATGAGATGTGACGTAAGTGCACTCTGCAGATTCAATGGGCCCGCAGTAATCATATTCTGACTCTGAGGTCCAGCACCAGTTGTAACCATAACCATGTAAGCCACAGTAGTGGTTTGAACGGCAGGGCTTGTCTTTATAGGTTACATTTACATCTGGAGAGCAGTAGTCCCAGCTTTGGGCAGTGTGGCACCAGTAGTAATCACTACTCTCATAATACTGGCAGTTGTCCGTGCAAACATAATGATATTTAGACCGGTGGAGCAACATCTTGGGTTCCACAAGCCCACAGTAACCCCAGCTTCCCTCCTTCAGCCAGCACCAGTAGTAGTCCTTACCCTGCTTCCCACATGGATTGTTTTCATTACAGTTCTTGTTCCTGTAGTCTACGTATTCAGATGGCGAGCAATATTCCCATCCTTTTGCAGTTTTGCAATGGTAGACGCCATTTATTTGGTCACAGCGGTCATAACATAGCGCACCTGTCTTAGATCCATAATGGTTCTTGTCCTCCATCACCAGTCCACAGTATCCCCAAGACAAGGAACCAGTTTTGCACCAGTAGTAGTCTTCTCCATGCTTCCCACACATACTGTCACTTCTGCACTCCCTACCCCGGTAGTCGATGTTTTTCCGAGGTGAACAGTACATTGTTTGGCATTTTCCATCTTTATCAATAGTCTTGCACTTGAACTCACCACCATCGGGCTGGCAGGCTTCGATACACAGCGTTCCAAGATGGGTCAAGAAAGTTGTTCCAGCACTTGGCCACGGTGAACACAAGAGGAGGAGCAAAACGAGAGATGTGTGTAGATGTTTCATTTTTTTCTGTGAAGTGAAGAGTAAAGGCAGCAGTGAATGGACATGCTGTATTAACATAATTGTGCTTTTAACCTTATTTAACATTTAAGTGCATGGTAAAAATAAAAATGAAATGAAATTGCATGTTTGGCTGACAATATCTACTCAAATTAGTGATGCGTGGATGGCGGTTATATCCGGGGTCGGGTGGGTCGAGTAATAAAAAAAAATTATTCTGATTATGTGCGGGTATAAATCATTACTCATGCCAATATTAAGTACATTTTCTAAAATATGAACGTGTTTTAAATGGGCTACATAAATTGAATAAACTGTAAATTAACATATTAAAGTTATTCAACAAAACATTATTTAGTCAAGAGCAGTGAGGGATTTTGTTGTTTGATCAATATTAATGAATGACTGCACAGCTTCATTAGGCTGCTGTCACAAGACCTATTTCCCAGATGCATTTTGATTTGCAACTGTTTACATTAACTTAAGACAAAATTTACAGAGCTTATGAGGATACTCGCGAGACAACCATGTTGACGTTATTTTGTGTGTATAAGTGCAACAAGCTTTCAAACTAATTTTGGTACTTGCAGGCGCGCTTGAGTACCAAAAGGCTTAAAAATATAAATACATTTGTGTGATGATGCAACAATGACTGATTAGGCAATTGACAATTATGTCAACTGTACCGAAACGTTAGCTAAAGCCTTGTATCGCAGCGTTCAGCTCTAGATTCGCCGATGTGAAAAGAAAGTCAAAGAGAGAAGATGCGGTGCTTAATCAGAATCAGGTGCTGAAAATGGCTAGTGATAGTTCAACTTCAAAGAGGGCCTGTTTTTATTGTAACGGACCAGGTCATCTTATTGCAGACTGTCCTGTTCTAAGTAAGAAGCAGAAATCCACAAAAACTGTAGCATTTGTAAGTTCTCCAGTGTTAAGTCTACCTTTGTCATCTTCACTTGCAAATGTTCCATCTGAGAAAGTAAATTCAAGCAGTCTGTGTCGCGAAGCACCATCTTTCTGATAATCAGGCCGTATTTCTGTTGACGACTATTGCTAAGCTTGAAATTAACTATTAAAGGAGATATAAAGCGAACTACATCCTTTCAGTGTTATCGTAAGCAGCCTGCTCCTGAAGCTGCTGCTGCTTCGGGTGACACACTGCAAACAGACGACAGGAACGTTAACATTATAGAAACGACAGAAAATGAGCCAGAAGGCTGATATTATCCTATGCGGTACAGAAAACGAGGCCGATGCTATCGTAACGTTACGAGTGTAAGTGGTCATTAACTGTAACAGCAGGAGATTGTTGGCATATAAGAACAATGAGTGATTAAAATAAACAAAAGTTAATATTTAGTGATTTACATTGTCTGGGTATAACAGTGTTGCATGATCTTGCTCTATTTTGTCAGCTAAAAAAGTTTCAAATAAACTCACAACTGAGCCGCTGCACATCTCCATTCAAACACAGCGTTGTTTCGTTGAATGAATCTGCACTTAAACGAATCTAGTGAGTCAATTAAATGACTCATTTATAAAGACAGTCACTGCCTGAGTCCCAGTGTGCATAATATCCATCCTAAATGTGATATTAGTCATTTTCAATACTATTTGGAGCAGATATGGTGGATACATGCACATTGGGACGCAGGGACTTGCTTTGTTCCCGAATGAATCAATTGAATTAATGAATCAGTGATTCAATTAGTAACTTTCCGCCACATAACAGCAGTCTTAGTTGAATTTTTAAGGGATCATTTCAGTTATTTAAATCATTTAATATTTCTATATTAAAAACTTTATATTTAAAACATTAATCTCAACATGAATTAATGAAGTTAATTGCACTCATGAGCCTCATTAAATCTCTGCAAATACCTACAAGCCACGTTTGTGTTCTTCTGTGCCTCTTCTGTAGTGCAAATTAATTTAGTTAATATTAATGTTATTTGATCGGTAATCTATTCTTCTTATTGCATTGTTTTAATTCGAAATTATTAAAAAAAAGCTTATATAAATACACTTTTGAATTTATCATGAAAGGTAACACTTCAAATAAAGTTAGAACAAAACGCTCCTGTAAATCACTTTAAGGAGTCCAATATTACTTCGTAATGGGAAGGCAAATTTTTGTTATTGAGGAGAGGGTGCCCCTGAATTGTTTTACTGTGCCCCTAATTATTATATATTTTTTTTAATTAGCAGCACAAGTGCTCCTACAAATCAAAGTAAGCGTCAAAATCAAAATGTGCTGGTACTTGTTGGCCTTTTTTTCCTTCTGCCAGAATGTGTGGTTGGTTCTGCTTGAGCCATGTTGGAGATTTTACTGTATTTGTTGTTTAAAAATTGTGACTTGTCATCAGATTGAGCAAGTTGTACTATTCTTTTACAAATTATACTATTGCTAAGTTTTTGGGGTGTAATGGAAAAGTAATGTAACGAGTAGTGTAACTTATTACTGTTGACTGGGAGTAATAAGTAAAGTAATAATTGTACATTTTAAAGGAGTAACTAGTAATGAGTAATATATTAAATTTTTTGAGTAATGAGCCCAACACTGGAAATAAAGTACACCAAAATGAAATAAAGTAGAACTAAAAGTAACATTAGAATAAAGTAAAACTTGATTTTTGCTTTAAATGTTATTGTGCACTCGTTCAGAGCGTTCAGCTAAAATATTTTTCTTTAGGCTTAGTAATTAGAATACACATTTCTGATTAAAATCAAGCACTATGTGGTATTTTGATAATTAGTGGTAACATAATTCTAATTAAATAAAAAAATGTGAGAGGCCATTTTTGAAGGATATATTTGCAACTTAAAAAGCCTTTTTCCTCTTCAGAGAACCTTTCATGCAATGACAAAGTTCCACTAATGTTAAAGGTTCTCCATGAAACAATTTATGCATTCTCTTGAATTACAACAATTTTGTCTTTAAGTAATTTTATAAAAATGTAATCCACCATCTTATATAAATAAAGTCTGTTTGTCCACCCAAATGTGTAAAGATTATACTCACCATGAAAAAGTTTGGTCTCATCTGTGAATGCATTTTGTGTTATGTTTGTCTCTCTGACAGGACTTTGGACTGCAAACATTAAACTGTTCCAGCTGTTTAAGGACACTACTTAATTATTCTACTAAAGAGATATTGAACTATTTATCTGATATGTAAAAACTTTAAGTTTATATACAATTTTATGAAATGTACAAGCCATTAGCATCTACTCCGTGTCGCCATATGACTACTACACTAAAAACCACAGTTAGATTGTTTACCCAAATCACAAATGTTGCAATTTGATTTTTGACAGTCTGAGAAATTTGAATATTGTGTGTAATTAAACAATAGTATTTGACATCACAATTGTACAGCATTGCTGTTTTAAATATAAAATATTTTACTTAAAACTTTCCTCATGAATGCTTATTCAGTTATTTGTAACATAGGTTGTGGGGGAAAAGATTTAGATTCTGTGTAGCTGTGTAGATAGAAACTTAAATGAACGTCGGCCATCTTGGTCATGTTTACTGGAGTTCAGGGACATGAGGAGGTGACACTTGCACTATGAGGCCTTCAGAAACATTTTGAAAAATCTTGGGAAAGTTTCAACTTGACTCAAGAAGATAACCTATCTTTCATGGTAAACAATGGGGGTATATGAAACCATGTTCCGCACTCACAAAAAACAGTCTTCTTTTTAGTGTTTTTTACATGAATCACCAATAGGACAAAACACAAATGTTTAGGCTCAAGAATGGGGGTATAAAAGACTGATGAGATGATTGCTGCTTTGGATACTGAGACCTTCAGCACACCTGATGCCTGTTGAAGTTGATGACATGAAGCCCAGAGCTGAAGACAACAAGCCCAAAGCTGAGTACACCTTTGATGGAAACAGTGATTATTGTATTTTATACTTTATACTGTAGGAATACACTACCAGTCAAAGGTTTTTGAACAGTGGGATTTTTAATGTTTTTAAAGAAGTCTGCATATATTTGATCCAAAATACAGCAAAAGTGGTAATTCAATTTTTGTACTATGTAAAACCACTGCTTTCTAATTGAATATATTTTAAAATATAATTTATTTATGTGATTCAGAATCATTACTCCAGTCTATAAATGGTACAAATATTTCAAAATCGTACTTTTGATCAAATAAATGGAGGTTTGGTGAACATTAACAATCTTACTGTTCATAAACTTTTGACTAGTAGTGTATAGGCAACTTAATTTTTTTTCTTATTTCTAGCTTTTAATTGGCTAAGAAATCAGATACACTGCTGGACAATAACCAATAAATATGTATTTTTTAAATACTACAAACACTTTTTTATCATGTAATAAGGCAGAATAGTTTCTATATTGTAATGAATGCTATGTCAATTAGCACTGCATTGATCATATACTTTATTTATTACCTGGAGATGACTTGAAAAACACAAATAAACCATATATTGTCGCAATTATATGTTTAATGTCTTATTGTTTCCAAACATTTCTGTTTTCTGTGAAAACAACTGTTTCCATACAGTGATAGCAAGATGCTTTTGTCCATATTAGGGATTTCCTGGTATGACTTTCTGCACGATAGCGCCCTCCGGCTTCGAGTATGAATGAATCATACCCTGCGTCCCAATGTTCATACTAGCCATCCTAAATAGAATGTGAGATTACAGTGTGTCCCAAAGCATAGTATGTTGAAAAGAGTATGCCAAAAGTACCCGGATGGCCTACTATTTCAGCTCGGTTTCTGAAGTGTGGATTCGTGCACACTCTAATGGCTACAATTGCCCACAATCCATAGCACTTTGGCGAAGGATTCAGTCGAGAACTACAAATGTAGAAAAACTACAAAAGTGGCAGATGCGCATGATCAACCATTAGGTAGAGAGGTTTACAAAAAGGGGTTTGAGTTACTAATAATCAACATTTAACCAGTTAAAAAAATACATATATTATTTATTGTTATCTGTGTTATATTTCATCTGCTACAGTAATATGAAACATCCATTTGGTCGTTTTTTAAATGCAGCATTATGCAGAAAACATGAGCAGAGTTCTACGCGTGAAAGATCCGCAACTGGCAGATCAACGAGCTACTTCTTTTCTATCCTGAAGTTAACTTAAATGAAATGTGGAGGATGTTAACTGTGATAAGATGATTGACAGGCCAGTTTACAGTGACAGGGTGCGTGTAACAGATGTGACAGAGCGGTCCATTAATGACGCAGTTGTGTGACGTGATAGTACTTCCCAAAGCTTGCCTACTCTTCTTCTACACACTCAATAGTGTGTAATTTTTCTTCACCAAAAGAGTACATACTTTAAGTAAAAGTAGGCACATTGGGATGCTGCATTACACTGAATGAGAGTGTTTAGTGCTCCTTGATGGATAAAACATCAAGTCATGCACAGACTATCTTGTCTCTTTGAATTTAAATCTATATCTATTCACACCAGCTCTTGAAAACCTCTATGGGAACACATTTGCCCGAAAAAGTGTGGGGGACTAATTTACGTGATATTAAAGTGGGGGGGACACGTGAACTAAGCCCATGGCATGTTTTAAATAAATGCACATAACTTGGAGACAAACTTTTGATGACAGAATAGTAAGTCGACAGAATAAAAGCGTCTGCTAAATTACTTAAAAGTAAAGTAAAGAATTGAAAGATCTAGCTGGCAGAGGAAAACTATACAAAGTCATAAATTCTTCATACTCTAGTATAGTACCATAGCCCTTAAATAAATCCAAAACAAAGACAATACCTCTGTCATACCTGTCAATAAAAAGAGATTTTCCATGGATTCAAATACTTAAATTATTCCAAAGAATTTCTTTGTGGGGAGAAAAGTTGTGCACATAACACAATTTCCAAGCAAGTAAAGCTCGTTGGTGAAAATTAGAGAGAGAAATCTGCAATTTAGAAGAAAATCTAGACCACCTAATCTATGAAATTATAGTATTGGGATATAGTACAAAATTGAATTATTACTACAGAGATATTTTTTAACAAACTAATTCAATTCAAATCAAATCACTTTTATTGTCACATCACCACAGCACATGTGCCTTGGTGAGTGAAATTCTTGAGAGCGTGCTCCAGACAGTGCAGAAACAATTTACATATAGATAGTACATACTTACAGACTTATACAGAAGACAATGTGCAATATACACATACATATACTAAGTACACACAGTGTACTTTTTAAGACATACCTACAGTTATCAATATACACACAATAATATGCGAAGGTGCAACAGATTATACATAGGCCGGATACGCAATGTCATGGATGTGCATTGGATGGTATCCAGTGGTAGCAGATAGGTTGTTGTGTTAGTGCAGTGTGTGTGGTCCAGTTGAACTGTGTTACAGTTAAAGTGCAGTGCATGGCATATCGTAAAGTGGGAGTATGCTGTATGGTGTATTAGTTCTGACCGTTCATTCGCAGGAAAAAGCTGTCCCTCAGTCGGCTAGTGCAAGATCGGATGCTGCGGAGACGTCTTCCTGAGGGCAGCAGAGAGAGCAGACTGTGGGACGGGTGGCTGGAGTCTTTAATAATCCTCCGGGCTTTCCTTGTACACCGCCTGGTGTAGATATCCTGGAGGGAGGGAAGCTCACCTCCAACAATGTGGCGGGCAGTTCGCACGACCCTTTGCAGAGCCCTGCGGTTGCCAGCGGTGCTGTTTCCAAACCAGGCGGTGATACAGCCGGTCAGGATGCTCTCCACAGTGCAGGTGTAGAAGGACCTGAGGATTCTGGGGCTCGTTCCAAACTTCCTCAGCCGTCTCAGGAAGAAGAGACGCTGATGTGCCTTCTTCAGCACTGCATCTGTGTGAGCAGACCATGTGAGATCCTCAGTGATGTGAACGCCGAGGAACTTAAAGCTGCTCACCCGCTCCACAGGTGTCTTGTCGATGGTGATGGGTGTGTGTTCTCTGCTCTGTCTCCTGTAATCCACCACCAGCTCCTTGGTCTTGTCGATGTTGAGTGAGAGGTGGTTCTCCTGACACCATTTAGTCAGGGTACTCACCTCCTCTCTGTAGGCCGTCTCATCGTTGTCGGTGATCAGGCCTATCACCGTTGTGTCATCAGCAAATTTGACGATGACATTGGAGCTGTGTGCTGCTGTACAGTCGTGTGTGTACAGGGAGTACAGGAGTTGGCTGAGGACGCAGCCCTGCGGAGCACCAGTGTTGAGGATCAGGGGGGATGATGTGTTGTTGCCCATTCTGACCACCTGACTTCTGCCTGACAGGAAGTCCAGGATACAGCTGCACAGAGATCTGTTCAGTCCCAGACTCTGGAGCTTCACAACCAATGTGGCAGGCACTATGGTGTTAAATGCCGAACTATAATCCACGAACAGCATCCTCACATAGGTGTTCTTATTTTCCAGGTGGGAGAGAGCAGTGTGCAGGGTGAAGGCAATAGCATCGTCTGTGGAACGGTTACTGCGGTATGCTAATTGTAGTGGGTCCAGTGAAGCAGGCAGCACAGAGCAGATGTGTTCTCTGACCAGCTTCTCAAAACACTTGCTGAAGATGGGGGTCAGAGCAACGGGCCTCCAGTCATTCAAGCATGTGATTTTATTTTTCTTCGGTATGGGCACAATTACCGGTATGGGATTTTTCTCTCCCCAGCCTCTCTAGTTTGTATATACTCTGATAGTTCCACTGCCTCTAGCACCTCTGTGAGGGAACTAGGATTAGTCATGCCGACTTGACGCCAATGCACATGGTATAGCTCTCAAGAGGCGGCCTATTACCACTCTCTCGGAGACATCAGCTGCCTGTGAATCACCATGGAGGAGCCATAAGTTTGGCAACCTCACAAGCTGCGCTGCCTGTACTCGAATCGGCACACGGGGATAGAACGCCCAGTCGTGGAATTTCTGTGCAGCACATATCGGTGAGAGACCCACCCTAGCAAGGATTTTTATTTTTAAGATGGCATAATCGTTTTCGGATACAGCAGACAGTGAGTTGTAGACCCGCTTGGGCTCCCCTGTCAAGAGCGGGGCGAGCAGCTGAGCCCATTCAGCTTGATCACACCCCTCACGGCAAGCCACCACCTCAAACATATGCAGATAAGCCTCCACATCATTTCTCTCTGTCGCTCTTTCTCTCTCTCGCTTCACTCTCTCTCTCTCTCTGTCGCTCTTTCTCTCTCTCGCTTCACTCACTCTCTCTCTCTCTCTCTCTCTGTCTCTCTCTCTCTCTCTCTCTGGGGGGGGTTGTATTGTGTTAGTTTAACAAAATCATCAGCTGAAGACGATACAGATATTCATATATCCGTGCTGCAGACGCGGTCAACTTGCTCTCGCAAACTAAATCCACACTAATACTGCATCGAAGCATATCCCATCATTCATCACGTTCAGAAACTCACATGCCCCAAAATCCGGAGATTTCAAGGAAAGCGTTGCAGCGTAAGTTCACTTAATTTTATTTCACACATCATTTGTGTAAAGTGTTGCACTGTTTAGAGATGGACGTGTATTTTGTCAAATGTTTGTCAAACTGCTTTTTATCACTTAATTAGAAGCACCACAATTAAATGATCATTCGTAGGGACTACTGGACAGATACTTTAAAGTTTATTTTAAAGGGAAAATTATTATTATCAAAAAGGTTAATATCTCTTGGAAATCATGGCCATGTAGGGAGAAAGATGGAGAAAGATTAGTGGGGATTTCAAACCTCCACCAGAGACCCTACGCTCTCAGAAATAAAGACACAAGGAGCAGGACTTATTTAAAAGAGATTAATATCTACCCTTGAGGTAATAACACGGACTCTATAGTCGTAAATAAGGTACTAAGTGTGTAACACTTCTTCCATACCCTTACGAAAAATACGTTTATTCAAGTTTGTTAGTATACTTCTAATAAACTAAAAAAGGAAGGTATACTTTTAGTCTACTTTATGTACTTCTCAGAAATATACTCGAAAAATGACATTTAAGTATACTTGACTTATACTTAGGAAAAAGTCTAAATATACTTGAGCTATACTTGTGCTCCTGCAATCCGTGTTTTCATTGTTATACGGTAGGAGGCGCTAGTACTCATCTTCTGTACTGAATTTCCAACAAAACACAAGTGAAGAAGAAACTGAAACAACAGATGCTTCCACATGTAATCTAACACGATCATCAGACATAAAACAGCATCATAACTGTGTAATGTTATGAATATAATGTCCCCCAATGAAGAGGTATTAATAACTGTCAAGCTTTGTTGTGTTGATCGACTCCATCTACGTTTTGATTATCATTCTGAATCCAATTCATAGTCTTTTTTCAGCTTTTAGTTCAAAATGTTATTTATTTTATTTATGAAACTTACCCACATTCAAGTGTTTAAAAAAGAATGCATGAAGCTATAATTAAATGTTTTTGTTTACAAGCAGATACTCTGTTCTTTCTTTTGATGTTTTGTATGTAGGGTTAATTCATATGACCAAATATATACAAATTAATACCTAAATAGGGACATAGTTGTATACTTAAAGTATGATGTAAAGTTCACTGATAGAAAACTTATGAGTATACTTGCAGTATAAAACTACAAACGTGTAGTTTACTGAGACTATACTTCAAAGTGTACTAAATAGAAGTATGTAATGGAAGAAAATCAATTATGGCACTTTTCCACTGCGTGGTATGACTCGGCTCGGCTCACTTTACTTTGGCTCGGTTTGCTTTTAAACTACATTTAAAGTGGGTTGGATTATAGACGGATCGAAGTAGTTGCGCCAACACTTCGTTTAATGATCACGATACAGCCATTTATTTTTTCAAGTTGTATGCAATGGTCATTTAAAGCAAGTTGTGCAAAAAAATTATACTGCAGGGGCTGTTTAAGTCTAGCAGATCTGGTGTCTCGTGTCACAAATCCAATGAGGTTGGCAGTGACGATTCTCTCTGACCAATCAGTGATCTGCAGTGTTTAGATGTCACATTTTAGTATCGGAACAGCTCCCTTGGAACCTCAACCAAGGTGGTACTAAATAAAGTACCATGTACTAGGTACTGTACACTGTGGACCCATGAACCAGAACTATGTCTGTTCATGTCAAGTCAACTCACGGACAGAGATTACAGGGACAATACTCGACAAGAGACAATAGGTGCGTTCGACTTGACGGCGGCCAATGAGTGCAGCCAGTTGGAGTCAGGGGGGGGATTGAATACGGACACGTCAAGCCGGACACTTTCTGCTTCCGGTAGTGACGCTCACGCTGTGTTTGTGTACATCACAGATGAAGTGAATAAAATGCAATATCTGTCAAATACACAGATGTTTCAGAAATGTTTACATGAGCAACAGAAACACCTTTTTTATACTTCTTAATACAGAGCCATCTGTTCAAGAATAAAACTCAATGTAAATATATACTATTTAAATACTAATAAAGTGGGGGTATATATGCTTTCATCAGTGTTTTATGATAAATGTGACTCAATATAAGATTGTGACTACAGTAAAAAGCTTTTACTGTTCTAAAAACAGATTTGTGAGCAGTATTGCGTTTGAAGATGTTAGAAGCACACGTCGTTGTGGTCATGTGGTGAATTTGGCCAATCGTGAAACAGCTGTGTTGTCATCGGTGCTCCTGCAGTGGCTCTGAAACAGCTGCGCCAGCTAGGGATTGGTGGATGGACATCAAGTGTTGACACAGGTCTTGAGTCTTTGACACACTAGTGCTTCGAAACAGTGTTCCAGAGCATTGCTTGAAACGAGGATGTCACGTGACCTGAGAAAATGAAGCTTCGTTACCTCACTGAAACGTCACACTGGGTTCAAATGAGGGGTGTAAATCGGATGGTTCGTCACGATTCGATACGATATCGATTCTCATACCCTACGATACGATATGATATTTTCCGAAACCTCAAAAAATTCAACGATACGATTACGATTCCATTCGATACAGGAGTATATCGATCAATATTATGATATTATATACATATTTTAAACAACCATCTACATTTTTATTAACTCACAAATGCAACCAAAAATATATAACTTGAACATAATTCTCAAAATGCTACTATGGGCTCAGTGCTAAAAATCTACAGATACAGACCCTGTTTACAAGGATAATAAAATCGAACATGTTTTATTGCATGAAGGTAATGTAACGAAGAGTCAAGGGCATTCGGATCCATGTGCAGCTTTATTAACAAGGTATGCAAGTAAGACAGGCAGAGTTTAATCACAAGCTTCAGACGCAACGTAGGCAAGGCAGAATCAGAGTCAGAGCTCAGGCTTTGGATCGGGGCTGGCGGCAAACACTCAGAGTAATCGGTAAACAAGGCAGGTAGGATCAAAGTAGGCAGGCGGCGGAGAATCAGAGTCCAGTAAACAGTCCAGGTCATACACGGGGAATCATACACAGGATAAACGCTCAGAAATGGTTGCATAGCAAAACAAGACTTCGCAATGAGGTGATGGGAAGCACAGCTTAAATAGACCAGAGTCAATATGGAACACCTGTGCATGGAATCAGCCACAGGTACGGGGTATATGGGAAATGGAGTTGATTACTGTTAAAACTCGGGTGATGGTTCCCTCTGGTGGCGATCGGAGGGAGCCACAGAGGCTGAGTTCGTGACAGAGCCCCCCCCCTGTGAGCGGCTCCTGACGCGAGGAGGCAAACGACGCCGGGGTCTTCCTCGAGGTCTTGGGGCAGGTCTGTCCGGGTGGTCTCTATGGTAGTCTGTGGTCAGTGAAGGGTCTAGGATATCCTCAGCATTGACCCAGGACCGTTCCTCCGGACCGTACCCCTCCCAGTCTATGAGATACTGTAGGAATCTGCCCCGGCGACGAGAGTCCAGGATTTCTCTGACCTGATATGCCTCCTGGCCGTCAACGATGATGGGAGGGGCCCTTTGGTCACCAGCCTCGTCTTGGACCTCCTCTCCTCTCGGACCACCAGCGGGCTTGAGCAGAGAGACATGAAAGGTGGGTGAGATACGGTAATGAGCTGGTAAGGCTAATCTAAATGAAACTGGAGTGATTTGTCTAATGATTTTGAAGGGACCCACGTACCTGGGGCTGAGCTTCTTGCAGGGTAACCGGAGCCTTAGATCACGGGTGGATAACCAAACCCATTGCCCCGGTTGGTAGTTGGGGTTGGCACGACGATGACGGTTGGCCTGTTCTCTGGTGCGATAAACTGCCCTTTGCAGGTGAACGTGAGCCTCGTTCCATGTCTCCTCACTGCGCTGTAACCATGAATTGACTGCGGGTAATTCTGAGGGTTCTCCAGACCATGGAAACAATGGGGGTTGGAAGCCTAGGACGCATTGGAAGGGAGTGATGCCTGTAGATGGTTTGCGGATTGAGTTCTGAGCATACTCAGCCCAAAGCAGGTAGCGACTCCAGTCGAGCTGGTTCCTGTGACAGTATGATCGGAGGAAGCGGGTGAGCTCCTGGTTCAGCCGTTCCACTTGACCATTGGCCTGAGGATGGTACCCGGAAGTGAGGCTGACATTTATTTCCAATTGTCGACAGAAGGCTGACCAGACGCGGGATGTGAACTGCGGACCCCGGTCGGACACTATATCCTCGGGTAGACCATAGAACCTGAATACATAGTTGCACAGGGCTTCTGCCGTTTCCAGGGCAGTGGGAAGTTTGGGAAGAGGTATCAACATGCAGGCCTTGGAGAAGCGATCGATTACGGTGAGGATGGTAGTGTGGCCCTGAGAGGGTGGTAAATCCGTCACAAAATCAATGGCCAAGTGCGACCATGGGCGTTGCGGGATGGGCAACGGTTGAAGGAGTCCAGCAGGCAATTGATGCAGAGATTTAGAGGTATTGCAGACGGTGCAGTTCTGAATGAATGTGATAGTGTCAGTTCGGAGTGTTGACCACCAAAACTTATTGTTAAGGAGTTGTAATGTGGCTGCGATACCCGGATGACCGGAGCTGGGACTGGAGTGTACCAATTGAATCACTTTCTGCCTTAACACCTGTGGAACGTAAGTGAGGTGGTCTGGGGTTTCGGTCGGTGGAGGATCAGTGACCTGAGCTTCTGTGATCTCGGTCAGAATGTCCCACAGCACAGGCGCGAGAATGATGGTGGGTGGTAAAATGGGTTCCTGATCTGGGGTTTGCGAATCGGATTCATGGAGCCGAGAGAGAGCATCTGCCTTGGTGTTCTGAGATCCGGGACGGTAAGTAATTCTGAAGTCAAATCTGGTGAAGAAAAGTGACCATCTTGCTTGTCGGTGATTGAGTCTCTTGGCTGATTTCAGATATTCTAGGTTTCGGTGATCAGTGAGAACAGTGACTGAGTGACTTGCCCCCTCCAGCCAGTGCCGCCACTCTTCGAATGCTGCCTTCATAGCAAGGAGTTCACGATTGCCAACGTCGTAGTTCTGCTCTGTCGGGTTCAGCTTGCGGGAGAAGAACGCACAGGGGTATAGTTTGGGAGGATCACCCTGGCGTTGTGAGAGCACTGCCCCAATGCCTGTACTGGAAGCGTCTACTTCTAACGTAAATTCGAGATCTGGGTCGGGATGATGCAGGATGGGAGCGGTCGTGAATCTCTCCTTCAGTGATCGGAATGATGCTATAGCCGCTGAAGACCAGCTGAGACGATGAGTTCCCTTTTTGACCATGGACGTCATGGGGCCAGCGACTGTACTGAAGTTACGGATGAAGCGTCGATAGAAGTTAGCGAATCCGAGGAAGCGTTGTAGTTCCTTGAGAGTGGTAGGTTGAGGCCAGTTGACTACTGCTTGCACCTTCTGTTCGTCCATGGCGACCCCTCCTGAACTGATAATATATCCGAGGAAGGAGATGGTCTCCTGATGGAACTCGCATTTCTCAGCCTTGGCGTACAGTTGATGCTGTAAGAGGCGTTTCAGGACTGTCCTGACATGTATGACATGTTCCTCATAGGTCTCGGAGTAAATCAGAATGTCGTCGATGTAGACGATTACCCACTGGTTCAGCATATCCCTGAAGACATCGTTAATAAATGCCTGGAACACGGAAGGACTATTGGAGAGCCCGAACGGCATAACGAGATATTCATAGTGCCCTGTAGTGGTGGAAAAGGCAGTTTTCCACTCGTCTCCCTCACGAATGCGGATGAGGTTGTAGGCACAACGAAGGTCCAGTTTAGTGAAATATCTAGCTCGTCTGAGTTGTTCGAGGGCTGAAGGGACGAGTGGTAGCGGATAACGGAACTTACAGGTGATGCTGTTGAGAGACCGGTAGTCGATACAGGGGCGGAGACCACCATCTTTCTTCTTAACAAAAAAGAACCCTGCCGGCGCAGGTGACGTGGAGGGACGGATGAAGCCTTTGGCCAGCTCCTCCTCTATGTACGATTTCATAGCCTCTGCCTCAGGTTGTGACAACGGGAAGACTCTGCCTTTGGGGGGTTGTGATCCCGGGAGAAGATCAATGGCACAATCGCTGGCTCGATGAGGAGGTAAGTGTAATGCCTTTACCTTGCTGAAAGCCTCGGCTAGATCGTGGTATTCTCTGGGTAACGAGTCATTTGAGGAGGTCTCACCTCTCCTCCTGACCGGCATGCTGCGGAGACAGTTCTGAAGACAGAAGTCCGACCACTGAGTGATTTGTTTCTTGGCCCATGAAATAGAGGGATTATGTTGCTCCAGCCATGGAAGTCCAAGGATGATGGGGTTTTGTGGAGACTGAAACACAAACAGACGGATGATTTCAGTGTGGAGGAGTCCAGTACTTAATTGGAGATCTGCCGTGGTGAATTGGATGCTACCGGAACCCAGAGGTCGACCATCTAACGCTGCGACTGCCAGGTGAGAGTTACAGGCAACGAGAGGGATGTTATTACTTTTTGCGAATGATCCATCAATAAAATTTCCTGCAGCACCAGAGTCGATCAATGCCACCGTCTCTAGAACCCTTCCATTGATCTCTAAAGTGACCGCAATCTCTAAACTGGAGGCAGAGTTGGAAGTTGCACTCACCGCAGCTGGAGTGCGAGATGGACGAGTGGGACAGGATGCACGTAGGTGTCCAGGCAATCCGCAATACAGACATAAGCGCTGTCGAATGCGTCTCTCTCTCTCCTCCTCGCTCATGCGAGTCATGCCTATTTGCATGGGTTCAGTGGCAGGGGGCGCTGTTGCCATGGTGGCGGATGAGAGCGAGGAACGAGGAAGTCGCCGAGAGCGAAGGGAATTATCGAGGCGGATAGCCAGAGTAATGAACTGTCCCAGGGTCCTACCCTCATCACGGCAGGCGAGTTCGGATTGCAAATCGTGGTTGAGACCTTTGCGGAAGAGAAGTTTGAGAAGCTCCGCGTCCCTCCACCCTGTTTGTGCAGCGAGTGTACGGAACGATAGTGCATAGTCCGCCGCTGAATCTCCTCCCTGACGGAGAGACAACAGTTGTTCACCAACCTCTTTACCACCAGCAGGATGCTCGAACACCTCCTTGAAGCTCTGAGTGAAGCTGGCGAATGAGGGGAATGCAGCGTGATCATCTTCTCATATGGCAGTGGCCCATTCCAACGCTCGTCCGGTTAACAATGAACAAACGAAAGCAATGCGGCTGTCGTCCGTGGGATATAGCGTGGGCTGCTGGCCGATAAACATGGAGCACTGAAGCAGAAATCCCTTACATCTCGTGGGTGATCCGTCAAACTTCTCCGGAAACGCCAGACGAGGGCTGGCAGTTGCAGATGCCGCGGTGGATGCGGGCGATGGGGAATGCTGCGGGGAAGCGTTCATGCTGGGTGCTGGGAGATGAAGAGCTCGCAGAGACCTTACCAGCTCCTCCGTGAGAGAGGTAAGATGGTTCAGCTGTTGTTGCTGGGTAGCAAGTATGGTAGCTTGAGCAGATACCTCCGTGGTGAAATGGTAAAAGACTGCTGGATCAATATGTGGCGAAGTCTTCTGTAACGAAGAGTCAAGGGCATTCGGATCCATGTGCAGCTTTATTAACAAGGTATGCAAGTAAGACAGGCAGAGTTTAATCACAAGCTTCAGACGCAACGTAGGCAAGGCAGAATCAGAGTCAGAGCTCAGGCTTTGGATCGGGGCTGGCGGCAAACACTCAGAGTAATCGGTAAACAAGGCAGGTAGGATCAAAGTAGGCAGGCGGCGGAGAATCAGAGTCCAGTAAACAGTCCAGGTCATACACGGGGAATCATACACAGGATAAACGCTCAGAAATGGTTGCATAGCAAAACAAGACTTCGCAATGAGGTGATGGGAAGCACAGCTTAAATAGACCAGAGTCAATATGGAACACCTGTGCATGGAATCAGCCACAGGTACGGGGTATATGGGAAATGGAGTTGATTACTGTTAAAACTCGGGTGATGGTTCCCTCTGGTGGCGATCGGAGGGAGCCACAGAGGCTGAGTTCGTGACAGGTAATGTGAAAATTCCATCGCTGCCAAATGTTAAATATTAAGAGTGACAGGTTGGATGCCACAGACTTTATTCTGTGGCATCCAACCTGTCACTCTTAATATTTAACATGAAAAACAGCAATAAAACGTAGGCTTATTGACGTTTTTTGAAACTCAGATTTATCGATTTCATAAGACATTCATTTGTATTAAATTTAGATTTTTTTTTCAACATGCAATCAAATATTTATTCATGTTTATTTTGTGCTGTAAGTATTAAAGGGGAAAATATCATTAATCATTAATACACATACCGCTTGAACTGAGGTGAATATAGTTCTCACTACAAATTAAAGAGCGTTAAAACACATTTATGGTTTGTATTTGATCATAAAATTGACACAAGGCTGAGACTTTGTGTTATAATAAATGTAACAAGCTCAAAGCTTATTGGGGTTATTGGGTGACATGGCTACAAATAATGAATGGACTTGAAAATGTTAAATATTATTTACAAGCATTTATACGGCAGGCGGATATTTGTACGGCAGGCGGATATAAATTTTACGGATTTCAACACAAGATCAAAGTCACACATGACTTTTATCGCACACATAATATCCCGAAGGACATCACCAGACCACCGTCATCTCCGTGGATTGTTGTCGGCCTTGGCGGACGACGCAGACGGCGTCGGGAAAGGAAACAAAAGCGGGGCTGCCGGGCCGGCCTGCTGATAAGACTCAGAAAACAACCATATAAGCCTCCTCTACCAAGTATGTTTCTTACCAATGCAAGATCCATGGCTCACAAAATGGACGAACTGAAGCTGTATATCGCTGGGAATCACCACATCCGCGATTGCTGCATTATGGTAGTATCTGAGACTTGGCTTCACCCACGGATCCCCGACGCAGCAGTGCAGCTGGCGGATCACACTTTACACCGCTGGGACAGAAACAACGACTCTGGTAAGAGCAGGGGTGGTGGTGTGTGTATATATGTGCATAATGACTGGTCTAATAACAGTATTATCATAGATAGCCACTGCTCTCCGGATTTGGAATTCATGACTGTTAAATGCCGACCGTTCTTTTTACCGCGAGAGCTAACAGTAGTGATTGTCACCGCTGTTTACATACCACCTGACGCTAATGTCAGCACAGCTCTCGCTCTCTTGCTAGATGCCATAAATAAACAGCTGCGTGCTCATCCCAATGGAGCACACACTATAGCTGGTGATTTTAACCAGGCAGATTTGAAAATAGTACTTCCACATTTCTTCCAACATGTTAAATGCCCGACCAGAGGGGATAACACACTTGACCGTGTGTACACTAACATTAAACATGCATATAGAGCTATTCCTTTCCCTCATCTAGGCCAGTCAGACCACCTCTCTCTGCTTCTTACTCCAGCATATATTTCCCTCAGAAGAAGAACAACACCACTCACAAAGACTGTTTCTATATGGCCCGAAAATGCACTTTCTCAGCTCCAGGACTGTTTTACACACACTGACTGGGAAGTCTTTAAACATCATGACCTGGCTGTTCACACTGAGGCGGTATTGGCCTACATCAAGTACTGTATGGACAACGTCACAGTGAATAAAATCATCCGGATTTTTCCCAACCAGAAGCCTTGGATGACCAGCCAAGTCCACAAGCTCCTTAAAGACCGGAAAGCTGCCTTCAGGTCAGGTGACAGAGCCCTTTACAGTGCGGCCAGAGCCAACCTGAAGAGAGGAATTAAGGATGCAAAGAGGGACTACAAAAAGAAGATAGAAGACCACTTCACAGATGGAAAATCACGACAGGTATGGCAGGGATTCCAGCACCTAACAAACTTCAGAGGTAGCAGCTGCACAGCTGGGAACAGCTCGGCTCCACTGGCAGAGGAACTTAACCACTTTTTTGCTCGTTTTGATACACCACAGCAGCAAAAAAACACATCACCTCAGCCTACACTAGACCCTGGAACCCCCCCACTCACTGTCTATGAGCATGAAGTGAGGCGGGTGCTCAGAACAGTGAACACACGGAAAGCTGCTGGCCCTGACGGCATCCCAGGGATGGTGCTCAAAGGATGTGCTGACCAGCTCTCTGGAGTCCTCACAAACCTCTTTAACCTCTCCCTGATACAAGCTTCAATTCCATCCTGCTTGAAATCTTCCACAATTATCCCCATATCAAAGAAATCAGCCACGGATAGCCTCAACGACTATCGCCCCATCGCCCTCACGCCGATCATCATGAAGTGCTTTGAGAGGCTGGTGCTACACCACCTGAAAACCTGCCTCCCCTCCACCTTCGACAATCATCAATTTGCCTACAGAGCGAACAGATCGACTGAGGATGCAATTGCCATAGTTCTCCACAATGCGCTGAGCCATTTGGAACATCAGGAGAGCTATGTGAGGATGCTTTTTATTGATTATAGCTCAGCTTTCAACACCATCATACCGGACATCCTCTTCAGCAAACTCACAGATCTGGGCTTCCCTTTACTCACCTGCACTTGGATCAGGAACTTCCTGACTGACCGTCCTCAGACTGTTAAACTCGGTCCTCATCTGTCCTCCACCCGCACGCTCAGCACTGGCTCTCCTCAGGGGTGCGTACTGAGCCCAATTCTGTACTCTCTCTATACGCATGACTGCCGCCCAGTCCATTACCAGAACAACATCATCAAATACGCCGATGATACCACAATAGTAGGCCTAATTACAAAGGGGGATGAGGCTGCCTATAGAAATGAGATCCTGAGATTGTCAGAGTGGTGTTCAGCCAACAACCTGATACTTAACACCACCAAAACAAAGGAAATCATCCTTGATTTTAGAAGGCACAACATCCCCTCTCCACCCTCATTTTCTGCAGACCCTGCTCCCCTCTACATCTCTTAATAGAGACTCTTCAGCGTAGAGAGGGTTCAGACATTCAAATTTCTCGGCACAATCATCTCAGCAGACCTCAAATGGTCAGCCAATTCTACACTAATCAGAGATCAATTCAAAGAAATCAGGCACTCTAACAGCGCCTTCACTTCCTGAGAGTGTTAAAGAAGAACAGCCTAAATGTCAAGCTGCTGGAGACCTTTTATCGCTCTGCAGTGGAGAGCCTGCTGACATACTGTATCACAGTATGGTATTGCAGCTGTACTGAGGCAGAGAGGAAGGGAATACAGCGGATCATTAACACAGCACAGAGGATTATTGGCTGCCCTCTTCCCTCGCTGAAGCACCTTTACAACTCCCGCTGCCTTAGCAGAGCTCAGAACATTGAGAAAGACCACTCTCACCCTGGTTCCCACTTTTTTAAACTGTTGCCCTCAGGCAGGCGGTATAGATGCATTAAATCACGGACCAATAGACTCAAGGACAGCTTCTTCCCCAGAGCTATAATTACAATGAATACAAACATGCACTGAACACTTATGTGCACTGACATCTTACTCAGCACAATGTGTATTTATGTGTATCATATTTCTGTGCAAATTCCACTCTTAGTGCAACATCTGCTATATCTTTATTCCGTTAGTGAGTACAGCATTATATTCCAGTGAAATATCTCCACTTTTTGTGCCATGTTTTTATATTCTCATTCCAAATAGTTTTATTCAGAGCCAGAAGTCTACCTCATATTAGTGTAATAATCAGTTTGACAAGCTGCGACTGATTATTATTAAATCATATATACAAGCAACTCTGTTTATGCTAATTTCCTCATTTCTTTGTCTTAGCTCAATTTTTTTTTTAATTGTAAATCACTTTTTATTATGCATATTTATTTTTAGTTTTGTGTCTATTATGTACCGTGCACCTTATGCAGAGGCTTTGCAATTTCGTTGTATCTTGTGTACAATGACAATAAAATGAAATGAAATACCGTTAATAAAACAGTTTGTGAATAGTCACGTAACATTTTTTTACTTTAGAAAAATCAACAATAAGTTAAGTAAACCGAGTTGGAGCCC
Organism: Schizopygopsis malacanthus; assembly: GCA_027474115.1. Classification (NCBI taxonomy): domain Eukaryota; kingdom Metazoa; phylum Chordata; class Actinopteri; order Cypriniformes; family Cyprinidae; genus Schizopygopsis; species Schizopygopsis malacanthus. Next base: position 180,279 of record JAPDDM010000265.1, read on the forward strand.
ATAACGTTTGGGGGGGCCTGTAAAAAAAAAATTTAATACGGGCCCGGGGCTGATTTGCTACACCAATGGGTTCGAGTCTCGGTATCAGCGGGGATTGTAGGTTGGGGAGTGAATGTGACCAGCTCTTTCTTCCACCTTCAACACCACGACTGAGGTGAGACCCTCCCATTTACTCCCTCAATTCAAAATCATTAATGGGTTTGTAATTTAAAGGTGTTCTCAGTTCATCTGAATGAAGCACAACACTGACATGAACAGAGCAGAAATTGTAAAGAATCGCCATGGACTGCATTCTCTGTGTGTGTGTGTGTTTGTGTGTGTTTGTGTGTGTGTGTGTGTGTGTGTGTGTGTGAGAGAGAGAGAGAGAGAGAGAGAGAGAGAGAGAGAGAGAGAGAGAGAGAGAGAGAGAGAGACTCTAAAGGAGCAGGAATGAGGAAGCTGCTTTTTTTTCTCTCTTTTTTTTTACACGCGTGACTCAAACACAGAACCAGGAAACAGGAATCACTTGATTTCAGGGAAAGAGAAGCTGAAGAGTAGTTGAGCTGTCGTGTGTTTGTGTCTCTGTATTCACGCAGTAAAATGGCAGAAGCCAAAATTTCAGTGGATCAGAATGAGTTCTTGTGTGCAGTGTGTCAGGATCTCCTGAAGGATCCAGTGGCCATTCCCTGTGGACACAGTTACTGTAAGAGCTGTATTACAGACTGCTGGGATCGGGAGGATCAGATGAGAGTCTACAGCTGCCCTCAGTGCAGACAGACCTTCAGTCCAAGACCTGCTTTAGCTAGAAAAACCATCTTGGCTGAAATGGTGGAGAAACTGAAGAAGACCACACTCTCTGATGACTGTTATGCTGAAGCTGGAGATGTACAGTGTGACGTCTGTACTGGAAGAAAATACAAAGCCGTCAAGTCCTGTCTGGTGTGTCTGAACTCTTACTGTCAGAATCACCTCGAACAACATGAGAGTTTATTTAAAGGAAAGAGACACAATTTGACTGAAGCCACTGGACGACTGCAGGAGATGATCTGCCAGAAACATGAGAAGCTCCTCGAGGTTCGTACTGACCAGGAATGCATATGTGTGTTGTGTATGGATGAACATACAAACCATGATACTGTATCAGCTGCAGACCAGAGGACAGAGACACAGGTATTTAAAACTAAACACTGATTAAATATTGCTGAAACTCGTTTCATATGTTTTTATATCAACACCCATATTAACAGCTTACAGCATTCACACATCACACGACAGCGGAAATGAACAGCAGCTGCAAGAAGAGAGTTTCACTGTTTGCTGAAAATGAACTATAAATCTTCCTCAACACAATCTTTCGTAAAATGGGCTTTCGTTACACTATTCACCTGTTCTTTGATTTATAATACATATAATACATATATACTTCCATCAGTCAAAATGCAGAAACATTGTCAATCTGAAGCTCTACATCTGTGTCAGTTTCACTTTAATAATACTTACACACTTGTAGTAATTCATGTATGATGAGTGTAACTGATCATGACTTCTGGAGTTTGAGCCTACAGCCATTAGTTATCAGTTTAGATAAGTCATATTTAAAATAATATTTACTGGATTTATCTGTACACATGATGATTTATTGCCAGTAGTTTTCTGTGAGATTCACTATCATCTGTTTGTCCTGCAGAAGCAGCTGAAGGAGACGCAGAAGACGTTCCAGCAGAGAATCCAGCAGAGAGAGAAAGATCTTCAGCAGCTGAGAGAGGCGGTGGAGTCTAATAAATAATAAATTACTGAAGCCTGAATCACTGTGTGTCCTAACAGCGCTCTGCAAAGACAGCAGTGGAGGACAGTGAGAGGATCTTTACTGAGCTCATCCGCTCCATTGAGAGAAGCCGCTCTGAGCTGATACAGCTGATCAGAGATCAGGAAAAGCAGGAAGTGAGTCGAGCTGAAAGACGACTGGAGCGACTGGAGCAGGAGATCAATGATCTAAAGAGGAGAAACGCTGAGCTGGAGCGGCTTTCACACACACAGGATCACATCCAGTTCCTGCAGGTAACACAGATCTAAGAACAGGGTCATAGTGGACTTGAGCAGATCCTGCAGATAACACAGATCTAGAAGAACAGGGTCATAGTGGACTTGAGCAGATCCTGCAGATAACACAGATCTAGAAGTACAGGGTCATAGTGGACTTGAACAGATCCTGCAGGTAACACAGATCTAGAAGAACAGGGTCATAGTGGACTTGAACAGATCCTGCAGGTAACACAGATCTAGAAGAACAGGGTCATAGTGGACTTGAGCAGATCCTGCAGGTAACACAGATCTAGAAGAACAGGGTCATAGTGGACTTGAACAGATCCTGCAGGTAACACAGATCTAGAAGAACAGGGTCATAGTGGACTTGAACAGATCCTGCAGGTAACACAGATCTAGAAGAACAGGGTCATAGTGGACTTGAGCAGATCCTGCAGGTAACACAGATCTAGAAGAACAGGGTCATAGTGGACTTGAGCAGATCCTGCAGGTAACACAGATCTAGAAGTACAGGGTCATAGTGGACTTGAGCAGTTCCTGCAGGTAACAGAGATCTAGAAGAACAGGGTCATAGTGGACTTGAACAGATCCTGCAGGTAACACAGATCTAGAAGAACAGGGTCATAGTGGACTTGAACAGATCCTGAAGGTAACACAGATCTAGAAGAACAGGGTCATAGTGGACTTGAACAGATCCTGCAGGTAACACAGATCTAGAAGTACAGGGTCATAGTGGACTTGAGCAGATCCTGCAGGTAACACAGATCTAGAAGAACAGGGTCATAGTGGACTTGAGCAGATCCTGCAGGTAACACAGATCTAGAAGAACAGGGTCATAGTGGACTTGTTCCTGTGGCTCAGTGGTTAGAGCATTGCGTTAGCAGCGCAAAGGTTGTGGGTTCGATTCCCAGGGAACACATGTACTGACAGTACAAATGTATAGCCTGAATGCACTGTAAGTCGCTTTGGATAAAAGCGTCTGCTAAATGCATAAATGTAAATGTATTTAAATGTAAATGTAAATGGACTTGAACAGATCCTGCAGGTAACACAGAAATAGAAGAACAGGGTCATAGTGGACTTGAACAGATCCTGCAGGTAACACAGATCTAGAAGAACAGGGTCATAGTGGACTTGAGCAGATCCTGCAGGTAACACAGATCTAGAAGAACAGGGTCATAGTGGACTTGAGCAGATCCTGCAGATAACTAGAAGATCTAGAAGAACAGGTCATAGTGGACTTGAGCAGATCCTGCAGGTAACATCTTCTTCTAGACGAACAGGGTCATAGTGGACTTGAGCAGATCCTGCAGGTAACACAGATCTAGAAGAACAGGGTCATAGTGGACTTGAACAGATCCTGCAGGTAACACAGATCTAGAAGAACAGGGTCATAGTGGACTTGAGCAGATCCTGCAGATAACATAGATCTAGAAGAACAGGGTCATAGTGGACTTGAGCAGATCCTGCAGGTAACATCTTCTTCTAGAAGAACAGGGTCATAGTGGACTTGAGCAGATCCTGCAGGTAACACAGATCTAGAAGAACAGGGTCATAGTGGACTTGAGCAGATCCTGCAGATAACACAGATCTAGAAGAACAGGGTCATAGTGGACTTGAGCAGATCCTGCAGATAACACAGATCTAGAAAAACAGGTTCATAGTGGACTTGAACAGATCCTGCAGGTAACACAGATCTAGAAGAACAGGGTCATAGTGGACTTGAGCAGATCCCGCAGGTAACACAGATCTAGAAAAACAGGATCATAGTGGACTTGAGCAGATCCTGCAGATAACACAGATCTAGAAAAACAGGTTCATAGTGGACTTGAACAGATCCTGCAGATAACACAGATCTAGAAGAACATGTTCATAGTGGACTTGAACAGATCCTGCAGATAACACAGATCTAGAAGAACAGGGTCATAGTGGACTTGAGCAGATCCTGCAGATAACACAGATCTAGAAGAACAGGGTCATAGTGGACTTGAACAGATCCTGCAGGTAACACAGATCTAGAAGAACAGGGTCATAGTGGACTTGAGCAGATCCCGCAGGTAACACAGATCTAGAAAAACAGGGTCATAGTGGACTTGAGCAGATCCTGCAGATAACACAGATCTAGAAAAACAGGTTCATAGTGGACTTGAACAGATCCTGCAGATAACACAGATCTAGAAGAACATGTTCATAGTGGACTTGAACAGATCCTGCAGATAACACAGATCTAGAAGAACAGGGTCATAGTGGACTTGAGCAGATCCTGCAGGTAACACAGATCTAGAAGAACAGGTTCATAGTGGACTTTAGCAGATCCTGCAGGTAACACAGATCTAGAAGAACAGGGTCATAGTGGACTTGAGCAGATCCTGCAGGTAACACAGATCTAGAAGAACATGTTCATAGTGGACTTGAACAGATCCTGCAGATAACACAGATCTAGAAGAACAGGGTCATAGTGGACTTGAGCAGATCCTGCAGGTAACACAGATCTAGAAGAACAGGGTCATAGTGGACTTGAACAGATCCTGCAGGTAACACAGATCTAGAAGAACAGGGTCATAGTGGACTTGAGCAGATCCTGCTGTGACACGAGACTCACAGAGAAACATTTCATGATTGTCTTATTATATAATCATCAGTCAGACTCTCACCTGATCATCTTCTTCTGAAAGAGACGGCGCTTACGAATGTCTTTCAGCTCTGGAAATCTCTTAGGAATCATTTCTCTGAGCTCTTTCTTCTGGAAGATATATTTAGCTCTCAAACACCACTAGCGCCACCAACATGTTGGTGCAGGTTATCGGGTGAAGTGTGGGGCTGATGAGTTTTGATTTCTGTTTTCTGTAGAGTTTCCCGTCTCTCTCAGCACCTCCTGAATCTACAGACGTAAATGATGGTCTGTTCAGTTCTCTCGTCTCTTTGGATGGTCTGAGAGAATCTGTCCATCAGCTGAGAGACAAACTGGAGGATTTCTGCAAAGAGGAGCTCAAGAAGATCTCAGACAGAGGTAAAGTCCTGCAGATTCATCTGCTCTCCATCATCATCTCATATCATGGAGAACATGTTAGTAATGGATGCGGGATCATGAGAATCACACTGTTCATGTCTGTTGATTTCCACAGTCACATTCACCAACATTGTTCCCAGGACCAGGAACGACTTCCTACGATGTAAGTCTGTAAGAAAACCAGCAGAAAACTCACTGAGTGTGTTCATGTTCTTCTGTAGAAGGAGAAAGAAGAGTTTTATAACTGATGTTAATGATTGGGCTGCCCTCGACTAAATATTTTTCTGATCGACTAATAGTCGTTAATTTGAAACGATTAGTTGACTAATCGCACGTTTATATTAATTAACCATATAATGAGAATTTAATTTGTTTATAGCCTGTCAGTACTCAAGTGCACAGATAAAGCTTGCCGCAGAAGAAATTATTATGAATGTTTCAGGGATAAAATAGCAAGACGATTGCCTTAACATCTTAATAATTAATTGAAAAACTAGTGTTTTCTGTATTTCCGGCTGCAGTGATGAAGTCGACACGGACTCGTCATCTCCACAGTGGACGTTTTTCATACAGATTACATAATCTGAAAATATTTGTTTTCCATTTGAATTGCTTCATTTAAAAGTAGACATTTAGCTTTCTGTAGATATATATTTTTATGTCTGCGAGGGAAGTGTTTCGGTTAACATAAAAAATAGGTTCACAGAGACCTAGACGGCAGAAAGTGCACCCTGTTTGCTTTCATTATTTTACAAAAGCACAACGGTTTGTTCTTATTGTGAGTGCATTTTTCAGATGATAAAACATATTTGAGGTCGATGAACGAAACAAACGTTTGCTTGTCCTGACTAGGGGTGTGCGATATTGACAAAAATTTGCCAAAGAAAATATAAAGACAAAGTATAAATATTCGTCTCCGAGCAACACGCATTTAATTTCTTAATTCAAGTTTTGAACGAATTGGGTGAACCATTTGGCGCTTGAACCATAGGCGCTTTGGATTTGAAGTGGATCGTCATCATCAGAGCGATCGGTGTATGACATCAAAGTACCTCGACAGCGATTCAAAAGAATAAGGAGCCATCTGCTCTCTATAGCTCTCACGGTACTTTGATGTCACACACCAGTCATACTGAGGATGAAGGAACCACAGAAGCTGCATCTGAAGAGGTGTTTCGATGTGTTTACTCGTGTTTAATGCAGGACACGAATGCATTTAACCTGCAGTTACACATACAGAAATAATGTTTTGATATATTAAACATAAAACATTTAATACTGATATTTAAAATTATAAATAAAATAAATGAAAAGATACTTTAAATGTTAAATTAAAACCTCCAGTAGGTGGCAGCAAGTCCGTGTTAATAAGTGAGTCATTGCGATTGAACCGAATCATTTAAAGATTGATTGATTCAGGAACTAATCAACGTCATGTTGCTCAGAGACACAAAACAGTGCTGTGACTGTGTTTAGAATTATTTTTGTTGTCGAAAACTGCGATATGTTGTCTAAAACATAAGTCTTTTAATATTAACTTTTTGTTTATTGAACTGTTGTAAAAAATCAATATCGCATTTGTAATCATGCTAATTTTTTGAGAACAAAAACGACACTTTGTGAGATATTAACTATAAGAAATGATACAAATATATACATTTTCTTCCCCCATATTTTGAATTTTGTGATCATTCTTAATGCTTTTAATAATGAATCATGCAGTGAAAGAACACACTTCAGGCAATATACTCAATCATTTCAAATCACACATCGTTAAAAGAACAATTAGGATATTATCACAGACGATATATATATCGCACACCCCTAGTCCTGACCGATGTGCTGTAATTACCACAGACCAGCTGTTAATGACCTGTCCGTCACGGATTACTGACTTCACTTTCTGTGGATTTAATTTTCCTGCGACTAATAAAATTGTGATCGACTAAACCTCTATTATGGGGCAGCCCTAGTAAATGATGATTAGCACAGATATATTCTGTACTGAGACACTGATGATCCACTGAACACGAAGAATTCAGCTACATGATCAAACAGATTCATAATTCCTGATTCTGATGTGTTTTATCTCCATCAGATTCCCATCAGCTCACTCTGGATCGGAACACAGCACATAAACACCTCCGTCTATCTAAAACAAAAAGAGTGATCACTAACACTGACAAAGTCCAGTCGTATCCGGATCATCCAGACAGATTTGATATGTTTGAGCAGGTGTTGTGTAGAGAGAGTGTGTGTGGACGCTGTTACTGGGAGATTGAGTGGAGTGGAGATTATGTGTATATATCAGTGTCATATAAGAGCATCAGCAGGAAAGGAGAAGGTGATGAGTGTTGGTTTGGATCTAATGATCAGTCCTGGAGTTTGTACTGCTCTCGCTCCAGTTATTCATTCACACACAATAACACACAGACTGATCTCTCTGTGAAGCCCATCAGCAGGAGAATAGGAGTGTTTGTGGATCACAGTGCAGGAACTCTGTCCTTCTTCAGCGTCTCTGACACAATGAGCCTCATCCACACAGTCCAGACCACATTCACTCAGACGCTCTATCCTGGGTTTTTGGTTGGTTCTGGATCAGTGAAACTGTGTTAACAAATCAGAATAGACTGACGAGAGATTCTACCCATAATGCTTTGAGCTGCATGATGAACATTGTTGTTACAAATATAATTATTTTTGAAAAAAGATGTCTCTCTCTCTCTCTCTCTCTCTCTCTCTCTCTCTCTCTCTCTCTCTCTCTCTGTCTTTTTCTTTTCTTTTCTTTTGTAAAGGCACAATATAAGAGCTGATAATGCCACTTTTAACCCTTAAGCATCGTTTGTATAGCGGCCCTTAATTTGTCATTCGTGGACAAGTTCGGACACGAAGATCTCAGCTGTGCTCACTTTTTTTTTTTTTTTTATAAATGTCATATCGCTGTCTTCGATAAAATAAAAACTATCAATTTTTGCAGTTTTTTTTGTTTGTTTTATTTACCTCTAAAACGTAACGTTACACAGTTATGATGCTGTTTTATGTCAGTTGATCGTGTCCCCCCCCCCCCCTAAACACGGATTCTAGGAGCGCACATAATTAGACTTTTTCTAAGTATAAGTCAAGTATATACTTTAAGTATATTTCTGAGAAGTACATAAAAAGTAGACTAAAAGTATGTATTCTTCTGGATTGAGTCTGTCTCGGTTTGTTCTGTTTCTTCATGTCATTTCAAACAGACTGATGATGATCAGATCTCTGTGTGGAGCACTGAAATATCACTGGATTATTACAATTAATGGCAAAATGAATGTTTGGAATGTAAACTGATATTTCTTACTGACACACTACAGCAAAAGATAGAAATAACTGACTGTAGCTGGGCATGAAGGAGGCACGTACAGACTTTTTATTGTCGGAATAGTGCAGGTTTAAAATGTGGTCTCTGTTCTAAATTTTTGGTTTTATTAAAGTAACGACCAAGTGGCCAGCGGCAGACAGTGAGTTGAGCAAATGTTGATCAATTTAGCCTTCTCAAATCTTTACAACTTGCCTAAAATTAAATTTATAGATACAAAACACTTCATGTATTTCACAATATTAATTCTATTATATTCACAATATTAAAAATTTTATGCAAAGGGTATTTTTATGTTATATTTAATATTTTTTATATGTCAGAAAATAAATCATTCCAGTAAAGTACAGACGATCAAAACTTAAAATTGTGGTGACATCTGGTGACATGATGGCATAAAATCATCAAAAATATAAATAGCCATATATAGCTGTAGTACTCAATGGCTGCATATGGGCTGAAATCAATAAACCGATGTAATGAATTTGACCTCCTAAGTTTTAGCTTTTATCACAAGTTATAGGACTAGGTGCTTCTTACCCTTTGAATACTGGGACAAGACAGCTCCCAAGCCTGTGTCAGATGCGTCAGTCTGGAGGATGAAGGGCAAATACAAATCTGGTGCATGGAGCACAGGCTGGGTGGTCAGTGCTGTTTTTAAACTTTGGAAGGCTCTCTCGGTTTCCTCAGTCCAGGAAACCTTCTCAGGGAGCTTTTTTTTTTATCAGGTCTGTACGAGATGAAGCATCGGTAATATCCTGCCAACCCCAAGAAGGCAGGCACCTGTGTTTTGGTGCGGGGTTGAGGGAAATTCTTGACCGCACTTACTTTTTCTTCTTGGGGCAGAACCAAACCTCTCCTCATGCAGAAACCATGTACCGTGACTCTGTTAGGCCTAGGTGGCATTTGTGGGGGTTGGTGGTGAGTCCAGCAATTTGTAACATGGTCAGTACCTTGCGTAGACAGCTGAGATGTTTTTCACAGCCTTCTGAGTGGTTCACTACATCGTTTAGATAGGCAGCAGCATACTGTTGATGAGGTCGTAGAAAGACATCCATCATGCGCTGAAATGTTGCTGGTGCCACATGCTGCCAGAAGGGAAGTGCCAGTGCCCAGAGGACGTACTAAAGGCAATCTTCTCCCGAGCTTCGGCCGTAAAAGGGACCTGCCAATAGCCCTTTGTACGGTCTAGTGTAGAGATGAAGCGGGCCCTCTCTAGCCGTTCGATCAGCTCATCTACTCAGGGCATCGGGTAGCTGTCAAATGTGGACATGCTTTTGAGCCTCCGGAAGCCATTACAAAACTGGAATTTGCCATCCTTCGTTGGTACCATCACAATAGGGCTGTGAATCCTTTTTACCTCTTCCTCTATGGCTTTCCGGCAAGCTTCTGGGATCCGGTAGGGCCGCTGTCAAATGACAAAACCAGGAGGGGTTCGTATATCATGAGAGATTACATTGGTCTGCCCGGGAGAACACATCGCTAGACTGAAGGACCAGATAATTCAACTCTGTCCGCTGGGGCGCCCAAAGATGTTCTCCTAAATCTACCACAAGGATGTCATCGTTGGGGAGGAGGGCACTTGGTTGGGGGGGTTCGGTTCCAACCATCGCTTTAGAAGATTCATGTGGTAAATCTGTTCAGCACGTCAGCGCCCAGGCTGCCTTAACAAATACCTCAAAGGTCCTACCTGCTCTGTCACAGTGTACGGGCCTTGCCATGAAGCAAGGAATTTACAGGAAGCATTAGGAAGTAGAACTTAGAACCTGAGTTCCCAGTTGGAACTCCCGGGGCTGTGATGGTCTGTTGTAGACCATCTGTTGTGATGGTCGCTGCTGGATCTTCAGAAGTCGACAAAGATTGTTCATCAGCCGGGAAACAAAAGGAGTACCTTGGTCCATCAGAATCTCTTTGGGAATGCCTAATCGACTGAAGAGTAAGACAAGTTCTCGGACAATGTTTGCTGGTTTTACAGAGGAGTACTACCTCGGGGTATCGAGTGGCATAGTCGACAATTACCAAGATGTGTTCATGTCCCCGACCAGACTTGGGAAGGGGCCCTACAAGGTCCATGCCTATCCACTCAAAGGGCACCTAAATTATCGGCATTGGGATCAGGGGACTTGGTAGAGGTTGCTGAGGAGCGGTGCATTGACAAACTGGACAGCACCGACAGAACCGCCGGACATCTGCATCCATACCTGGCCAATTGAAGTGGTCCTGGAGCCGCTGGAGGGCGTTGGCTGCCCAGCCATTGGTTGTGAGAGGGCCAACTCCATAACTAGCTCTGTCTTGGTTTGTTGGATCACCAGTATATGCCTTTCTTCTCCACGCCTATTCGTCACAAAATATAAGAGACCATTTTGGACTACAAAATGAGGAGAGGGGTGGGGCCCGAGGAGGTGCTCTTTGCCTTAGACCACTCTGACCTGCCCCCAGCAGTGCTTCAACCGATAATCCTCCTACTGTTCTTTCACAAAGAAGCCTCCTTGCCTCACCTGCTGAAAGAGATCAGAGTACACAGTTAAGTTTTCATTCTGAGATTTACACTCTCTGTCACTCTCAGCAGCCAAGTAGACCGGACGTCTGCAGACTTTTCTGGGTGGTCTTCGGGTGGTAGGCTGCTAAGATGATGGTCGAGCCCGAAGTAGTCTGTCCAGCCCTGACCAATCTCGAACCAACAATAAGGGAACAGGAAGGTCCTATAATACCCCCACCTGAATGGTCCAGAGGCCGGGCGCAGCAGAGATAGTCACAGTGTGGGCAGGAACATATCTAGTGTCACCTCCGCTTCCGGCGCTGCATTGTACAGTCGACGTTAGGGATGGCTCCGCTCAATTTGTGCTTTAATAAACTTTTTTACGTATTTTTACTTTCTCTTTTTACACGCATAACGTCTGCACTATTTACATACGACAGAAGAACACTTTTGGACATTGGACACCACTGCACTAACCTGCTTCAGGACACTTTATCCACGGATCCAGCGTGGCCATTGGAGATACTTCGGACCACCGAAGTTAACAAAGGCCGCCTCAATAATCCCAGGCGGCGAAGGAAACACCGCGGGAGACGCGCTGGAATACGTAACAGACTGAGGAAAAGGGCACACAGTCCTCCTCTACCGAGTATTCTGCTCGCTAATGTACAATCCTTGGAGAATAAGATGGACGATCTTAGAGCCAGGATTAGTTTCCAACGGGACATCAGAGACTGTAACATCCTCTGTTTGACCGAAACATGGCTCACGCCCTCAGTCCCGGACAACGCTGTAACGCCGTCTGATAACTTCTCTGTTTTACGGATGGACAGAACAGCCGAGGCTGGAAAAACCAAGGGTGGTGGAGTGTGTTTCATGATCAACAAGAAATGGTGTGACCCCAGGAATATCTCCATTCTGTCGCGTTCCTGCTCGGCTCATCTGGAACATCTCTCCATTATCTGCCGCCCATTCTACCTCCCCCGGGAGTTTACATCGATCATCATCACTGCCGTATATATACCACCACAAGCAGATACTAGCGTGGCTTTGTCCTCACTTCACGACGAGCTCAGCGGCTATATCAACAAGCACCCTGACGCTGCCGCCATCATAGCTGGGGACTTTAACAAAGCCAACCTCAGAAAAGTCATGCCAAACTTTCACCAACATATATCCTGTCCAACCAGAGGACTGAATACACTGGATCATTGCTACACCCAGTTTAAGAATGCCTACAAAGCTCGTTCCCTGCCGGCTTTCGGCAAATCAGACCACGCGGCCATATTTCTCTCACCGGAATATAAACAACGGATCGTTCAGAGACCCCGGTGGAGAGGGAAGTGACGCGCTGGTCCGCCCACTCTGAAGCTATGCTACAGGCGTCTCTTGATGACGTCGACTGGGACATGTTCCGGGCGAGTTCAACTGACGTCAGCGAATTCACGGATGTAGCAGTAAGCTTCGTAAACACGCTAACCGAGCAAGCCACCGAAACAGTAACAATAAGGACATTCTCCAATCAGAAACCGTGGGTGGACAGATCTATCCATGATGCGGTTAACCAACGCACTGCTGCATACAATGCCGGTCTTTTGTCGGGGAACATGAGCGAATACAAAACAGCGTGTTATGCTCTCCGGCGTGCAATAAGAGCCGCTAAACGCCGGTACAGGGAGAGAATTGAGTCACATTTCCAGCTCAATGACTCCCGACGCATGTGGCAGGGACTGAAGACCATCTGTTCCTCTGGAAATAACTCTTCCGCGGAGGTGAGAGCAGATCCGTTGCTGGCCGAGGAGCTAAACACTTTCTACGGTCGCTTTGAATGTAACGTTAATGGCGGCGCGATCCTGCCGATCAGCACGTCAGGAAGCAGCAGACAGAGCAGCGATGTTTGTGCTATCACCTTTTCAGAGGATGACGTTCGGAGGGAACTAAAGAGAGTGAACGTCAGGAAAGCAGCAGGACCTGATGGGATACTGGCCGCGTTCTGAGGTCCTGTGCTGATCAGCTTGCTGTTTTGTTTACTTCCATCTTTAATGAGTCACTTGCTACCTCTGTTGTTCCCACCTCCTTTAAAAAATCTGTCATAATCCCTGTGCCTAAGAACAGTAAACCCTCTTGCCTGAATGACTATCGTCCAGTTGCCCTCACATCGACAGTCATGAAGGTTTTTGAGAGACTCTTAAAGAAACACATTTGCTCCTCCATCCCTGCTACTTTGGACCCTCTTCAGTTTGCCTATCGGCCAAATAGGTCTACTGATGATGCCATCTCCCAGGTACTGCACTCCTCCCTCACTCACATCGACAGCAAGAATGGCAACTATGTCAGGCTGCTATTCATCGACTATAGCTCAGCTTTCAACACTATAGTCCCCACCAAGCTTGCTGTCAAACTATCAGACCTCGGCCTAAACACTTCACTCTGTGACTGGATCCAAGATTTCCTCACCGCCAGACCACAAGTGGTGAAAGTCGGCCAGTTCACCTCCAACTCCATCACCCTGAATGTAGGAGCCCCACAGGGCTGTGTCCTGAGCCCCCTGCTATACTCTCTCTACACCCACGACTGCGTGTCCTCACACAGCTCCACTTCCATTGTTAAATTTGCTGACGATACTGTGGTTCTGGGCCTCGTTTCCAACAATGATGAGGCCGCATACCTGGATGAGGTGGAGAGACTTACATCATGGTGCCAGGACAACTGTCTCTCTCTAAACGTGAGCAAAACCAAAGAGCTGATTGTAGACTTCAGGAAGAGACAGCTGCAGCCCTACACTCCTCTTATGATCAGCGGGACCCCTGTGGAGAGGGTGAGCAGCTTCAAGTACCTCGGTGTAAACATCTCCGAGGACCTGACATGGACTGCACACATCCAAACACAGGTCAAGAAAGCCAGGCAAAGGCTGTACCATCTGCGACAGCTGAGAAAATTCAGGTCTCTCACCAGCTATCCTGAAAACTTTCTATTCAGGGGCCATAGAAAGTGTACTGACTCAGTGCATCTCAGTGTGGTATAATAATGCCACAAACCAGGACTGCAAAGCTCTGCAGAGAGTCGTGCGCTTAGCTGAGCGCATCTCAGGGTCTACTCTCCCCTCTCTGCAGGACATCTACCTCAAACGTTGCAAAAGCAGAACTGCAAAAATCATCAAGGACTCGAATCACCCGGTAACCATCTTTTCATTTTACTGCCATCTGGCAGGCGCTACAGGAGCATGTTGGCTAAAACTGAAAGACTGCGGAGGAGTTTCTTCCCCCAGGCCATCAGGCTCCTAAACTCAGTCAGTCTCATACAGCATCCACAGGACTCAATTTTAATAAACTGTATCACAACCATTATTCCCCATCATCCACACTGCTGCTATGTGTACATCCCCGGTACAACCTATTTTCACATTCTCATGCACTGCACACTTTATCTCATTGCACATCTTACCCCTTATTTTATTTCATTATTAGTTTCTTACTTCATTCTCACCATATTTGTATATATATATACTCTCTCGTGTTTTTGTTTCATAGTTTTTATTGCTTTTATGTTATTTTTATTTTATTATCATGTTTTATTTTTCTTTCTTGCACTTTCCATTGAGCGGACCTGTCCTGACTAACATTTCACTACCTATTATACCCTGTATGATTGTGTATGTGACAAATAATAAAGAACCTTGAACCTTGAACGTACACGTGTAACAGGAAAGACTGCCCGTCCTGGTTTTTCAGTCTTCAGTAGGTAGGGCTGGATCAGACTGATGGAACTTCCGGTCTCCAGGGTCGCCTTTACTTGCATGCCATTGATTCGCACCTCCATCTCTGGTGACCCGGGTGGGCTCTTGCTGGTGTATAATGCAGCCCCCCATCCAGGCTCGAATCTCAGGAGGGTTTGGATCAGTGGGCATAGGCTCATCTTGATCCCTCTGCGGGGCTGGAAGGTCTGCTGGTCTGAGATTGCTTTCTGTGCTGCGTCGCTCTCCTGGGGCTCTACAGGGGTAAGGGCCGGCTCTCTCCCCAGCCTCTCTAGCTTGCATAGCCTCTGATAGTTCCACTGCCACATTCCTCTGTGAGGGAACTAGGATTAGTCATGCAGACTTGCCGCCGATGCGCGCAGGGTATAGCTCTCAAGAGGCGGTCTATTACCACTCTCTCAGAGACATCAGTTGCCTGTGGATCACCATGGAGGAGCCATAAGTTTGCCAACCTCACAAGCTGCGCTGCCTGTACTCGAATCGGCACACGGGGATCGAACGCCCAGTCATGGAATTTCTGTGCAGCACATATCGGTGAAAGATCCAGCCTGGCAAGGATTTTGTTTTTTTAAGATGGCATAATCGTTTGCAGATACAGCAGACAGTGAGTTGTAGGCCCGTTTGGGCTCCCCTGTCAAGAGCGGGGCGAGCAGCTGTGCCCATTCAGCTCGATCCCACCCATCACAGCGAGCCACCACCTCAAACGTATGCAGATAAGCCTCCACATTATCTTGACTGGTGAGCTTGGTCAGGAGCTGATATGTGGTTGCTCTCGGCTCTAGGAGGGGCACTCGTGCAGCTGTCTCCGCCCGAAGGTGCACCAGCTCCTCTGCATGTCGAGCCTGGCCGACAACGAGCTGTTCCGTCAGTTGCTGCTTCCGGACTGCAACCTCCGCCAAATGTCGAACAGGATACTCTATGCCCGGGGGCCCAACTGCTTCAGCCGGGTGTTCATGCCTCGGGGAAGATGCCTGCATTCTCCACCAATTTAGCAGGGCAGGAAGGAGACCTGACACACATGGATATTTGAGTGCCCAGAGGGCTCTTTATTTACAAAAGTGAAGGAGGACTAGGGCAGTGAGGGTGGCTGTGGCATCCTGCGGACCTTTGTGAATGCTCCTTATGATTTTGGGAGTGTGGATTATCTTGAGGAATAGCTTGCTTCTTCGTGTTGTGGTGGTGAGAGTGCTGTCGCGTCCTTGTGGGGTAAACACCCCTTGGCACAAATTGTATTTTTGTTAAAAATCTAATAACATAAAAACTCTGGACATTTTTCATGGTTTATAATGTATGTCATTGTCACTAAAACAACGATAACTTTTCTGAACACATTTAACTTTTGTTTCACTGAGAAAAGAAATTACACAATCCTTAAGGGGGGCATTTTCCCCCACTCTTCCCTAAATTAAAAAAATAGATCATGCAGGCTTTAACACACAAAATAGTGTAGAAACAGTTTTAACTAAGATGTGAAATGTTAAAGAGTCAGACTTGTAACCCAAATGTAACTTGTTAATTTAGAAATAGGTTTGGAACATTTCATGTTTGTTAAATTCAAGTTTATGTTTTTTTTTAAGTAACGACCAAGTGGCCAGCGGCAGACAGTCAGTTGAGCAAAAGTTGATCAATTTAGCCATCTCAAATCTTTACAACTTGCCTAAAATTTAATTTATAGATACAAAACACTTCATGTATTTCACAATATTGATTCAAAAATGTTACCTAGATAAATGTGCGCTGTTAGACGCATATCCAGTCATTTGTACGGAGAGTGGAAGCTGAAGCGTGTTTTGCAGGACATGGAGACGCTGGCGCGATAGCTTTTTTTTCTTAATAAGAGTGGAAACTTAAAATACGGCATAATTTTTGCTCGTAAAGGTAAAAGTAATACATCATTTGGAAATGCAAATGGTCTACTTTTATTTGTGTGCACTCACAATATCAACAAAACATTGTGATTTTTTTAAAATAAGGAAAACAAACATGATGCGTTTTCTGTCGTCTGGGTCTTGAGCAGGATTGCTTCACAATGGTGAACTGAAACTCAGCAACTACTTGCCTCACAGACATGATAAATATATCTAAAGAATGCTTTAAATTATTTTATAACAAAATTATTCTAATTGAAAACAAAAACTCTTTCATTTATGTAATCCGTGAAAGAGTATTAAAGTATTAAATATTAATCACTCTTAATATTTAACATGAAAAACAGCAATAAAACGTAGGCTTATTGACGTTTTTTGAAACTCGGATTGATCGATTTCATAAAACATTCGTTTGTATTAAATTGTTCAATTTTTTTTTTCAACATGCATTCAAATATTTATTCATGTTTATTTCGTGCTGTAAGTATTAAAGGGTAAAATATCATTAATTCACATACCGCTTGAACTGAGGTGAATATAGTTCTCACTACAAATTAAAGAGCGTTAAAACACATTTATGGTTTGTATTTGATCATACAATTGACACAAGGCTGAGACTTTGTATTGTAATAAAAGTGACAAGCACAAAGCTTATTGGGGTTATTGGGTGGTGTGGCTACAAATAATGAATGCAAGCATTTATACGTTAATAAAACAGTTTGTGAATAGTCACGCAACATATATTACTTTAGAAAAATCAACAAAAAGTTAAGTAAACCGATTTGGAGCCCATAACATTTGGGGGGGCCTGTAAAAAATTGTTTTAATACGGGCCCGGGGCTGATTTGCTACACCACTGGGTTCGAGTATTGGTATCAGCGGGGATTGTAGGTTGGGGAGGGAATGACCAGCGCTCTCTTCCACCTTCAAAACCATGACCCTCCCATTTACTCCCTCAATTCAAAATCATTGATTGGTTTGTAATTTAAAGGTGATCTCAGTTCATCTGAATGATGCACAACACTGACATGAACAGAAATAGTAAAGACTCACCATGCACTGCATTGTGTGTGTGTGTGTGTGTGTGTGTGTGTGTGTGTGTGTGTGTGTGTGTGTGTGTGTGTGTGTGTGTGTGAGAGAGAGATAGAGGGAGAGAGAGAGGGAGACTCTAAAGGAGCAGGAATGAGGAAGCTGCTTTTTTCTCTCTTTTTTTACAAACATGACTCAAACACAGACCCAGGAATCACGTGATTTTCAGGGAAAGAGAAACTGAAGAGTAGTTGAGCTGTTGTGTGTTTGTGTCTCTGTATTCATGCAGTAAAATGGCAGAAGCCAGAGTTTCTCAGGATGAGTTTATGTGTTCAGTGTGTCTGGATCTCCTGAAGGATCCAGTGGCCATTCCCTGTGGACACAGTTACTGTAAGAGCTGTATTACAGACTGCTGGGATCAGGAGGATCAGATGAGAGTCTACAGCTGCCCTCAGTGCAGACAGACCTTCAGTCCAAGACCTGCTTTAGCTAGAAACACCATATTGGCTGAAGTGGTGGAGAAACTGAAGAAGACCAAACTGTCTGCTGACTGTGACGCTGGAGCTGGAGATGTACAGTGTGACGTCTTCTGGATGTGCCGTCAAGTCCTGTCCTGTCTGGTGTGTCTGAACTCTTACTGTCAGAATCACCTCGAACAACATGAGAGTTGGTTTAAAGGAAAGAGACACAATTTGACTGAAGCCACTGGACGACTGCAGGAGATGATCTGCCAGAAACATGAGAAGCTCCTTGAGGTTTTCTGTCGCACTGACCAGAAATGTATATGTTTGCTGTGTGTGATGGATGAACATAAAAGTCATGACACTGTATCAGCTGCAGCACAGAGGACAGAGAAACAGGTATTTAAAACTAACAATCAAGTTAAAACTCAGTGCAGTGATCCAATAGTCTGTTTATTTTTTTATGTAGAGCCGCAGCTTAATTACACAGAAACACTGTCAGAGTGAAGCTCTACATCTGTGTGAGTTTAACTTCCCATATGCGTACACTTGCAGTGTGAAACAAACCTCAATCTTCATGTAAATGCATGTATGATGGTGGCAACTGATCAATCATCACTTCTGGAGTTTGAACATACATCCATTAGTTATGAGCTCCACTTTTACTATATTCTTCTGTTCACATGATGAGTTAGTGCCAGTAGTTTTCTGTGAGATTCACTAAGCAAGCAGTTTGTCCTGCAGAAGCAGCTGAAGGAGACGCAGAAGACGTTCCAGCAGAGAATCCAGCAGAGAGAGAAAGATCTTCAGCAGCTGAGAGAGGCGGCGGAGTCTCATAAGGTGAGTCTGGAGAAGAAGAGAAGTTTGTCTCAGTCTCAGTTCAGACTCACTGAAGCCTGAATCACTGTGTGTCCTAACAGCGCTCTGCACAGACAGCAGTGGAGGACAGTGAGAGGATCTTTACTGAGCTCATCCGCTCCATTGAAAGAAGCCGCTCTGAGCTGATACGGCTGATCAGAGATCAGGAAAAGCAAGCAGTGAGTCGAGCTGAAGGACGACTGCAGCGACTGGAGCAGGAGATCAATGATCTGAGGAGGAGAGACGTTGAGCTGGAGCAGCTTTCACACACAGAGGATCACATCCAGTTCCTGCAGGTAACACAGATCTAGAAGAACAGTATTATAGTGAACTTAAGCAGATCCTGCAGGTAACACCGATCTAGAAGAACAGGATCATAGTGGACTTGAGCAGATCCTGCTGTGACATGAGACTCACAGAGAAACATTTCATGAGTGTCTTATTATATAATCATCAGTGAGACTCTCATCTGATCATATTCTTCTGAAAGAGATGGCATTTACAAATGTCTTTCAGCTCTGGAAATATCTTAGGAATTATTTCTCTGATCTCTTTCTTCTGTAAGATATATTTAGCTCTCAAACACCACTTGCACCACCAACCGTTTTTCCTTCTGATTTATTACTGTGGCGAGGGGGGTGTGGTTCAACGAGGTCTGCAGCGGGAGAGAGAGTTGGGAGACGAACGGTGAGTAAGTGGGTCAAGTGCAGAGACTGCTTGAAGGGATTCGCCGACTCCGGGGCACACCACCATCTGATCCTCCGCCAGTTGGATGGCTGAGTCGGTGGCACTGGACCCACTCTGCCGTCTTCCTCGGCAGACGAGTGATAAACTGCTCCAGTACTCTCAGTACTCTCACGGCCAACCGCTGGCTTCCACCGTCTTCTCAAAGAGATCTACGAACGCTCCGGGGTCATCCTCCGCTCCCATCTTGGTCAGCAGCAGGTGGGTGGGTGGAGTCTGCCGAGCTGCGGTTTCTGCCCGAACCTCCCGGTCCATCCATCTCCGGAAACGCCTCGTGGTCTTCCTGTTGCACCTGGATAATGGCCTGGAAGTGACGCTCCTGGTCACTCCGCAAATCCAGTAGTGCCTGATGTTGGTCTTGATGGAGGACCGCGAGGGATGAGATGACCTCTGCAAATGGCGAACTTGTCGGGGTCTGCATGATGGCAGCGGCTCTCCTGCTTCCTTCCCGGGTTTCGGCACCAGTGTAACAAGGTCAATGATCAGGGAAGGAAGAGGACAAGGTCGGCTTGGCTGCTACTGGCGTTTTAATGGGTACACAACACAAAACAGTCGCTTTCTCAAGCATCCAATATACAAACACTAGGCAGTAACATAAACGTGGGCTCTGCAGAGCATAGCAGCTTTCCTCGCCAGTCAGCAGCCTGTCTCTCTCTCTCTCTGCTTCTCCTTTCCCAGTCCTTTTAAGCAGTCTCTCCACGCCACTCACTGTAACAAGATACAGGTGTTCGTCATTTGCACTTGACCCACTTACTCACCGCTCGTCTCCCAACTCTCTCTCCCGCTGCAGACCTCGCTGAACCACGCCCCTTCGTCACAATTACATCATGGTGAAATCAGTGAAATCAATAGTACAGATTCTGAGTAACGTTTATTTAAATTGAACAGTTCAAGAGCCACACAAATCTGATGTTGGTGCAGGTTATTGGGTGAAGTGTGGAGCTGATGAGTTTTGATTTCTGTTTTCTGTAGAGTTTCCAGTCTCTCTCAGCACCTCCTGAATCTACAGACGTAAATGATGATCTCTTCAGTTCTCTCATCTCTTTTGAATACCTGAGACAATCTGTCCATCAGCTGAGAGACAAACTGGAGGATTCATGCAAAGAGGTCAAGAAGATCTCAGACAGAGGTAAAGTCCTGGAGATTCATCTGCTCTCCATCATCATCTCATATCATGGAAAACATCATATTATAAATGTGTTAGTAATGGATGCAGGATCATGAGAATCACACTGTTCATGTCTGTTGATTTCCACAGTCACATTCACCAACATTGTTCCCAGGACCAGGAACGACTTCCTACGATGTAAGTCAGTAAGAAAACCAGCAGAAAACTCACTGAGTGTGTTCATGTTCTTCTGTAGAAGGAGAAAGAAGAGTTTTATAATTGATGTAAATGATAGGGCTGCCCTTGACTAAATATATTTCTGATCGACTAATAGTCAATAATTTGAAGCGATTAGTCAACTAATCGCACGTTTATATTAATTAACCATATAATTCATAATAATGAGCCTTTAATTGCCTATAGCCTGTCAGTGTTCAAGCACACACATAAAGCTTGCCACAGAAGTAATGATTATGAATGTTTCAGGGAAATAATAGCAAGACGATTGCCTTAACAGCTTAATAATTGATTGATAAACTAGTGGTTTCTGTATTTCCGGCTGCAGTGATGAAGTCGACACGGACTCGTCATCTCCACATGTGTTTCATACGGATTACATAATCTGACAATATTAGTTTTCCATTTGAATTGCTTCATTTAAAAGAGACATTTCGCTATCTGTAGATATATTTTTATAGTGTGTGAGTGTTTTGCAAGTGTTTTGGTTAATATATTGAAAAAAGGTTCACAGAGACCTAGACGGCAGAAAGGGCACTCTGTTTGCTTTCATTATTTTACAAAAGCACAACGGTTTGTTGTTATAGGTTAACATTAGATTGAGTGGCCATGTAATGATGCTACTACTTACATGTTTCAGATGATAAAACATATTTGAAGGAGATGAATGAAACAAACGTTTGCTTGTCCTGATCACCACATGTAATTAATGAGATAAAAAAATGTAATCGTGTACCAGCCCCAATTTTTACCTTTTATGGCCATTTTTACCTTTTTGTCTAAAAGTGTGCATCAGCAATGAGTCAAGTCCTTACATTTAATCAGTGGATTATGATAATTAGACTTTTGGGCTGTTGCCAAGCAAATTAAATCAGTATCAACAAAATTAATCTTTGCAATGCAGAGGAACCACAGAAGCTGCTGTCACGGTCCTGCTGGTGTGCCCAGGCTGGCCACCAGATGTCTCTGTGTGTTGAGCACATGGCTTGTTGTTTGTTGGTGCCATGTGCTCCCATGTCGATTGTCTGTCCCCTCCCCTCTTGTTACTTAATCATTGTTTCAGTGGCTCCAGCTGTGTCTCCATCATTACCCTCGTTTGTCTCCCTATATAGTCTCCTTGTGTCTGCAGTCCTGGGCTGATCCGTTGTCTTTCATGTGTCTTCGTCACGTGAGTTTCATGTTGACTGTGCTCCAGTCTTCTGCCTGCCTGCCTGCTTGTTTTTCCCCTTCGGGGTGGTTTTTGTTGTTCATTTGTTTCATTTTATTATTAAAACCCTGATTTTCCACTGCATTTGAGTCCTCGACCTCATCTCTCGTGACAGCTGCATCTGAAGAGGTGTTTAGATGTGTTTACTCGTGTTTAATTCAGGACACGAATGCATTTAACCTGCAGTTACACATGCAGAAATAATGTTTTGATATATTAAACATAAAATGTTGAATACTGATATTTAAAATTATAAATAAAAAAAATTAAAAGATAATTTAAATGTGAAATTAAAACCGGCAGTAGATGGCAGCAGGTCAGTGTTAATAAGTGAGTCATTGCGACTGAACCGAATCATTTAAAGATTGTTTGATTCAGGAACGAATCACCGTCATGCTGCTCAGAGACACAAAACAGTGCTGTGACTGTGTTTAGAGATGTTTTTGTTGGCGAAATTGACTATACTGTGTCTAAAACATAAGTCTTTTAATATTAACTTCTTGTTTATTGAACTGTTGTAAAAAATCTATATCACTTTTGTAATCATGCTAATTTTTGGAGAACAAAAACTACACTCTTCGTGAGATATTAACTATATGAAATTAGATAAATATATACATTTTCTTCCCCCATATCTTGAATTTTGTGATGATTCTTAATGTTTTTAATAAGGAATCATCGAGTGAAAGAATACACTTCATGCAATAAACTCAATAATGTTAAATCACACATCGTTAAAAGAGTAATTAGGATATTATCACAGACGATATATATATATATATCGCACACACCTAGTCCTGACCGATGTGCTGTAATTACCACACAGATCAGCTGTTAATGACCTGTCTGTTACAGACTACTGACTTCACTTTCTGTGGATTAAATTTTCCTGCTACTAATAAAATTATGGGTCAGGCCTATTAAACGATGATTAGCACAGATATCTGGTCATCTGTACTGAGACACTGATGATACACTGAACATGAAGAGTTCAGCTACATGAAAAGATCAGATTCATTATTGCTGATTCTGATGTGTTTTATCTCCACAGATTCCCATCAGCTCTCTCTGGATCTGAACACAGTGAATAAACGCCTCCTTCTGTCTGAGAACAACAGAGTGATCACTAACACTTTCACAGATCAGTCGTATCCGGATCATCCAGACAGATTTGATGTGTGGTGTCAGGTGTTGTGTAGAGAGAGTGTGTGTGGACGCTGTTACTGGGATATTGAGTGGAGTGGAGATAAAGGTGTGTTTATATCAGTGTCATATAAGAGCATCAGCA
>JAPDDM010000340.1:0-20000 GCA_027474115.1 Schizopygopsis malacanthus
CGGTCTACATTTTAAAATTTGCACATAATAAACCTGTACATAACAATTATCAATTTATAAATATTGTTATTCCCTATGTACTTGTTCTATTTTGTATTCTTTTAAAATCTGTGTTTTTGTCCCATCACTCACTGTCATTCTGTTGCGCTGCGGAGCTTGAAACACATTCCATGTGTAAACATACCAGACAATAAAACTCAATCTGATATCTATATGTACATATGTATTTATATTTACAGTATATATACAATTTCAGTCTTCAAAATGTAAATTAAAACATGATTTTTTTTTCAATATTAATATAAAAAAATTCATAACTTTATTTATATAAAGTTATGAATTTTTATATAGTTTTATGATTTTGGATATATATATATAAAATTATGATGTTATATATATATTATAACGTTATTTTTTTATTTATTTAGATAAAGTTATGATTTTTTTTAGATAAAGTTATGATTTTTTTTTTATTTATATAAAGTTATGATTTTTATTTCTTTATTAAGTTATGATTTTTTTTTATATATAAAGTTATGATTTTTTATTTCTTTATAAAGTTATGAATTTATCTTTGCACTAGTTTTACTTACCTATAAACGCTATGTTTTTTGCATTATCGACACTATTTTCCTATTCAAAACCATAAACTTGCTTTGATACAATCTGTATTGTTTAAAAGTGACAGACTAGTTATTTTTTGAGGGAGATATTAAACCTATAATATAATATATTTTTTTGGTGGATGGACAGCAGGTCACAGACTGTATTTCACGATTATACAATAACGAGACGATCAGTGTTGTACAGTATGAACAAATATATGGAAAATAAATAACAATCTTAAATACTCTGCTTTGATGGTACTTTATGAGGCCTGTGTGATAATAATGTTGCTGTGAGTCGATCACTGACGAGAGTCTGGGACTAATTACCCTCAGATACACAAACTTCAATCAAGACAAAGACTGGATTGTTTCTGCTGATGAAAACAAGCAGAGTCTCCAGAGAGAGCGATTCCCTCAAATTATGTTTTTATGAGCTCTCACATATTAACACTACTTTCAATGCCTGAGCTCAATCAACATTAATAACCTTTGTATAAATATAAGACTAATTGAGACTTGCAGGTTACTCGTGTCATTAATTCTGTGGCATTACATGACTGAGATCATCACAACTGATTTTTACATGCTGGCAGGTATGAAATATATATAATATCATGAGAAGGTCATTCAGCGGAGGAACAGAGATATATATAAACAAAAATATAAAAGAAAAAAAGGGGAAATAATACGTACGAAAACAAAATATAACACTATATATATATTATATATATATATATATATACAACACAATATATTAAGAAAAAAAAAATATTATAAAAGAAAAAATAATATATTATATACACACAATATATAAGAAAAACATATATAAAGAAAGAAAAAAAATATATATATATATATATATTTATATATATATACACATAAAGAAAAAAATATAAAAATATAAAAGAAAAGGGAAAATATATAAGAAAGCAAAATATACAAAAATATATATATATACACAAGAAAAAAAAGAAAAAATTAAAAGAAAATAGGGGAACATTATATAAGAAAACAAATATATATATATATATATATATATATGCACAAAATATATAAGAAAAAATATATATAAAAGAAAAAATAATATATATATATATATATATACACACAATATATATAAGAAAAAAAAGGGGGGAAATTATATAAGAAAACAAATATATATATATATATAATACACACACACAATATATAACAAAAATTTATAAAATAAATAAATATATATACACAATATATAGGAAAAATATAAAGAAAAAAAAAAGAGAAAAATATATAAGACAGCATAATATAAATATATATAAGAAAATGAAAAAATATATGAGAAAAAAAAAGTGAAAATCCATAAGAAACAAAATATATATATATACAATATACAAGAAAAAAGGAAAAAATAAGACAAAAAAGGGGAAAATATATAAGAAACAAAATATAAATATATATATATATATATACACACAATATATAAGAAAAAATATAAAAGAAAATAATATATATATACACACAACATGTAAGAAACAAAATAATTATATATATATATATATATACACACACACACACACACACAATATATAATAAAAAGGAAAAAAACAAAATGAAAAAGGGGAAAATATTTTAAGAAAAAAAATGTAAAAGAAAAAAAGGGGAAAATATTAAGAAAATAAAATATATATATACACAAAATAATAAGAAAAAAAAAGTAAAATAAAAAAAGGGTAAAATATAAGAAAACAATATATATATATACACACACACAATATATAAAAAAAAAAGAAAAAAGGAAAAAAATAAGAAAAGAAGGGTAAAAATATTTAAGAAAAAATAAATAAATATTATATATATATATATACACACACACACATACATATACACATACATACATAAACACACAACACACACACACACACACACACACACAATATATAAGAAAAAGGAAAAATATATAAAAGAAAAAAGAGGAAAATATTTTATAAAAAATTCTTTAAAAATATATATATATATACACAATATATAAAGAAAGAAAATATATATACACAATTTACAGGAAAAAAAGGAAAAAATGTAAAAGGGGAAAATATTTAAGAAAAAAATGTATATGTATATATATATATACACAATATAAAAGAACAAAATATAAAAGAAAAAAGGGAAAAAAAATATATATATATATATATATATACTAGAGGTGGGCATAGATTAATTTTTTTAATCTAGATTAATCTAGATTAATTTTGGAATTAATCTAGATTAATCTAGATTAAAATGGCTCATTTGAATTCTGCCGAAGGCATTCAGAATATGTGTGCTACCCAAATAATGACTAAAAGTAAGTCTTTGAGAACGGGTTTCTCAAGCCAGGTGGCGCATTTACCAGGGGCTCATCTCCTGTTTCCAAAATGCATCACAAACTTTAATCTCTTCCCGTCCAATCCCACGAAAAAACTGGAGGAAAAATCCCGTTCCACTCCCGGAAGAATGACTCCCATTCCCTCCCACTCCCGTGTTGTTGTTTTTTTTTGTTTTTTTTGCCGATAACTGTCAATTACAGTAAAAAATATAGTACAGATCACAGCGTGCCCACCTTATTAGCTGATAAAAAACCCAAAATTTCGTTTTTTGTTATTATATTGAACTGAAAGCCATCTTATGCACAGTGTTGCACAGATTACATTCATGTAAATCATCCATGCTAACACACACGTCTTCTATTTTTTTTTTTTTGACATTTCACTCTCTATAGATATATTTTTCTATGTACTGTATTTTTAGATATATTCGAGTTTCGAAGTTTCTCGCTCAAGTTCACATGAGACCTAAAGCGCATCCTGTTTGCTTAAAAGAGCAACGTTTCGTTGTTATTCTGAGTGCACACAAATAAACGTAGAGTCTTTACAGATTCGAAAGATGTATTAGGCTACTTTTATCTGTATGACCAAAAATGACGGAGATTTTAAGAGCAAGTGAACGCACCGGAGCCTGTCCTGCAGCAAACGCGCTTCCACACAAACACTTCAATAGCGCACATTTCTCTAGGTTAACATCATATTGAGCGGCCATGTAAAGTTGCTACTACATACATCTTTCAGATGAAAAGCCATATTTGAGGTTGATGAATGATGAATGAGCGTTTGGATCAGGGGCGGGCGCTAGGGGTGGGCTAAGGGGGCTGAAACATTCTGAAATGTTTTCAGAAAAGCCCCGAATGTTTTTATGACCATGCCCTGTACGCATCATCATCACTGAGTTTTCATGCGCATTAAAATGATGAACCGCAGTTTACTCCCGTCCGGAACCGCCCACGGAAGCTCGTACTTCTGACTGACATATACACTTGATAATAAACTTCATATAAACTGGCCAATCATCGATATGAAGTAATAGCAGATCTTGGATCTTTGGGCTTAGCCCCGGTTATCCACTCACCCTAGAATCGCCTCTGGTTTGGATGTCCTGCCCGATTGTATTACCACACAGACCAGCCCGTTAACAATCTGTCCATCACGGACTGCGAGCCTCTAGTTCGAAGACTCGTTCTCCGCCCCCTACAGTGCAATTCGGCTAGGTATACATCATCCGCGCTAAAATATCAGGGTGAAAGTCATCATAGCTTGCGTAGTATAGACCCAGCTCCCAACCCAACTTTGAGAATAGATTAACGGCAATATTTTTTTTATCGCCGATAAGAGTCTCACGTTAACGCAGCACGTTAACGCCGATAACGGCCCACCACTAATATATACACACAATATATAAGAAAAAAAGGAAAAAATTTAAAAGAAAAAAAAGGGGTAAAATATATAAGAGAAAAAAAAAAAAAAAAAAAAAAATATATATATATATACACACAATATTTAAGAATAAAAGAAAAAAAAAAAAAAAAAAAATAAATATATATATATATATATATATACACACAATATATAAGAAAAAATATATATATAAAAGAAAAAAAGGGGAAAATATTTAAGAAAAAATATATATATACACAAAAAATATATAAGAAAAATATATATAAAAGAAAAAATATATATACAATATTTAAGAAAAAAAATGTAAAAGAAAAAAAGGGGGAAAATATATAAGAAAACAAAATATATATATATATACACCCAATATATAAGAAAAAAAAGGAAAAAATGTAAAAGAAAAAAAGGGGAAAATATATAAGAAAACTAAATATAAATATATATATACACCCAATATATAAGAAAAAAAGGGGAAAAAAAGAAAAAAAGGGGAAAAAATGTAAGAAAATAATATATACAATATATTTATACACACAATATATAAGAAAAAACAATTAAGAAAAAAATATATACACACAACATAAGAAAAAAGGAAAAAAAAAATGTAAAAGAAAAAAGGGGAAAATATTTAAGAAAAAAAAATATATATATATACACACACACACAATACATAATAAAAAAATATACACAATATAAGAAAAAAATAAAGAAAAAAGGGCAAATATATAAGAAACAAAATATAAATATATATACACAATATAAGAAAAAAAGGAAAAAATATATATATAAAAAATATATAAGAAAACTAAATATATACACAATATATAAGAAAAAAATACAATAATAAAAAAAAAGTTTAATCTCTGAATTCAATACTGAAATGCCTTTAACTGAAAAATGGGCGTTTAATCTTGTCATATTACTATATTGATACAATATTTTCCTATTTTGATATTGTGCCATTGCTTTGACACAATTTGTATTGTTAAAAGCGCTATATGCTACACACACACACACACGGATGACTCACTCTCCTCTCTCTCTCTCTCTCTCACACACACACACACACACACACACACACAGAGAAAGGTCACAGAAACACATTAGAAAATATCGATAATATTCAGTTTTTTTATGAAATGCATTAAAAATTCATCATGTGAATAAATTTCAATGTTCAGCTTTTCAATGAAAACAAAACCTTAATTTTGACAATAATCCGTTTTTGAGAGGACAAAAAAAAGTGTAGAAAAGAGAGCTGATGAATAGATGAAATGCAATATTTAATAATAATAATAATAATACAGCATAATGATACAGGCGATTTTCTGTGCGCCGGTCAATTTTTGACGGAGAACGCCGCAAGTATAACAAGGTGGCAAAACCCCAAAAAGGTACAACAATAAATCACATATTTTGGGATCAGGAAGTTGTAGTCCAATATTATGACATTAGCTATCATTATCAGGAAAAATGAAATCATCTCATCCTGGACCTCGCTTCGGTGTTCGGTTCCTCTCTACAGCTCCAAACACCACAGAGAATAGGATGAGCTGAAGAACTACACTACCCACAATCCTCCAGCGCCTGACCTCTCAGAGGAACAGAGCACGCCTTTGTCCAACATTATGAAACACATATTACATAATCCTCTGTATTAGTGATGGAACGACCCAAAACGGATGTCCAGGAGGGATAACCGTGTTCGTTCGGTCCACTTCTAAACCTGGGGAATGTTTACGCCACAGCGCACAGTAATGAACCGCGTTTGTTTTCAGCGCAGAGAACCGAATCTGGAAATAAGCTTCAGACAGCATCTACAGCGTCTCAAACTAACAGCATCAATAAAATATGCCTGCGTGAGAGAGAAATATGAGAGTGTGGTGTGTGTGTGTGTGAGAAAGTGAGTGTGTGTGAGTGTGTGTGTGTGTGTGTGTGTGTGTGTGTGTGAGAGTGAGTGAGTGTGTGAGAGAGGGAGTGTGTGAGTGTGTGCGTGTGTGTGTGAGAGTGAGTGAGTGAGTGTGTGTGAGAGAGTGAGTGAGTGTGTGTGAGAGTGAGTGAGTGTGTGTGAGAGAGTGAGTGAGTGTGTGTGTGAGTGTGTGATAGTGAGTGAGTGTGTGAGAGAGTGAGAAGAGAGCATAAGCGTTTCATACAGATACATATACACTACAGCAGTGTGTGTGTGTGTGTGTGTGTGTGTGAGTGAGTGAGTGAGCGTGTGCGTGTTCACCAGCAGAAGAGTGAGCATAATCAACAGTGTGTTCTGTCAATAAAGAGTCGCGTCTGTAGTAGAAGAATCCCGGCCGTCGCAGGTCATGACATCTCCTTCCACAGACGGCTAGGAAATGTCCTCTAAAAAAAAAAAACACCCAAAACTCGTTCCCATTATAAAATGTAACAAAATAAGCCATACAAATGTACAGATCTGCAGCACATATGCAGTAAAGGTGTGTTTGCAGGTACTTCAGTGCACACGTTCCCCAAAACACTCCAACAGCATTCCCACAATGCTCCAGTCTGACGTGACATCAGCAGCGCGATGGACGACTTCTCACCTGAGGAGGGAAAATCACAAACAGGTCAGGTGACAAATCGACTGAATATGAGTACATTTAAAATCAGCTCACACACATTTCATCTTCAACTGTGCTTTAAAATATCATAATTAAATCTGCCACTGAAGATCGACCTCAACTATTATCGTTGTATTCAGAAGAATGTCAATCCCCATCCGGCTAATTTGGGAAATAATGTTGAAAATTATTTAGTTTCTAAAATATAGTATTATATAAAATCACTTGCTCGGTGATCTTGGAGTCAATCCTGATCATGTACAGTAACAGATAAAACTCTAGCCTGATCTTGGTACTGTACTCATTACATGTCGTACCTGTACGACTTTCTTCGGTGGAACGAACAAGAACACTGGGAACAAAACCACATCGACTTTCACTAGCGATGCACCGAAATTAAAATTCTTGGCCGAAGCCGAACAAAATGAAACACTGAGGCCGAATACCGAACACGGTTTTTCAAAAATGTTCTCCCCCATGTAGGCCTATTTCAAATATTTTTCACTATTGCATAAATTAAATAGCCAAAATCTGCTTTTTACTCTTTCGTCCTGCCTTACAAAAAAAACATTACTTAACACTGACCACTTTTATACATCCTATCAGACAATTATACCAACAAAGCACAATTTAACTTAACATTAATAAGTTAGTAAAATAATATTT
This sequence comes from Schizopygopsis malacanthus, assembly GCA_027474115.1. Classification (NCBI taxonomy): domain Eukaryota; kingdom Metazoa; phylum Chordata; class Actinopteri; order Cypriniformes; family Cyprinidae; genus Schizopygopsis; species Schizopygopsis malacanthus. Next base: position 7,588 of record JAPDDM010000340.1, read on the forward strand.
TTTGGCCATTTTTTAAACCCCTTCCCGAATCAGTGACTTGCTGAGCAGAAGAGACTTCTTTTAAAACATTAGCAATATTACAGATCCCAATTTGAACACTATTGCTGAGTGTTATAGTAAATGTATTAATACAGATGTTGTAGGGTAATTATCATCATCATCATCATTATTGTCGTCTTTTTATTTCATTTTACAGAACAAGAGAAAAATTACAATACTAACATTTATGAATGTTGATGGAGCTTTTATTCTGGCGGAAACACGCAGGAAGACATCAGTGCTTCAGTTTGTTGACAACAGCATGCAGATATATCTCATTATGAATTTGGGAAGATGTTTGTCACACGTATTTGTCAAACACGTCTTTAAAACAATTATAAAAATGAGCAAATTATGTGTAAGTGTTTCAGCGCTTTGGACTTTGAACCCTGGCGCTGCGAGCTCGTGAAAAGCTCACAAGCTTTTCTACGAGCGCTCATCTCTTCCGTGACTCCGTACGTTTTTTTTTTCTCCTCTCAAGCAAGAGACTGTACGATATTCACGTTACATAGTTTGACTGATTTTAACATGGAGAGGGTGACAGAAATTATCTTTCATGTTTTCATAACCTCTGGCCAAACTCCAAAACGAAACTAAAATGAAAACATCTTTGGGAGCAAGGGCGCCCCCTGGTGTTTCGGGGCCATACACAGCTTGCGTATTCTGCGTATAGGGAACATCGGCTCTGGGTAGGTCTAACATGTTTTAGGTACAGAAACTGAATAAAGTAATCAAATGTAAAATAACATTGCATATTTGAATGTATAAATTAAAGATGAATCCTTATTGAAGATACAAAAGTTACAAACAAGAGCAGTGAGTGATTTCCTTGTTTTGCGGTTTGATTACCATTGAAAAATAAGCACTGTCACTTTAAGACAAATGCACGGATCCAGTGCACTGATTAATATCTGCACCAATTACAAACTTAGTAAAAAAAAACTACTTTATTAGAAAAACCAACACTTGAATATACATCAGTGTGATAAAAACTACCTACAATTCTGAAAACCATCTTTTTGAGAAAAATGTATGTGGTGTAATTAGATATTTTCGGCTTAATTCCCATTTGTTTATGGAGAGCGCAGGATTTATGACTTATACTGCAGCCAGCCACCAGATGGCGATTTTAATGTTTTGGCTTGACTTTATGACATGCAAAACACTTGTTTTAAACTCTAAAACCTTAATTGTATTTTAACACGACTGTGGTTTCAGAGTTTTTTCCACAATAGCATGCACAACACTATTCGGTTCATCCTTAAACGTACCTTCCGTCTTCTAATCTGGGTCTGAGAACAGCTCACATGTGTTCCCTCCACAGTCCTCTCCAATCGGGTCCGCATTGCTCCCAAACCAGTTTTCAATCACTGGACTGCTGGGTATGGTGTTCTCTTCTCTCCGAGGTCGTTTTGTTGCGCCGTTCTGCTCTCCAAGCATCTCCATCCGGTCTAAGATGTGGCCTTGTTGAGTTAGCCGACTATCTCTGAACCAGCGGACAAGTTCTGTGCGAGCCAACCGCGCCTGCATCTCCAGATGCCTGAACTCTACAGGCAAAGGCCATCGGTTCTGGACTAAGACATTTTTGAGAAGGTTTGCAGACTTGCTGACTTGAGGGACAGGGCTGAGGGAAAGGTTGCTAGAACGTCTCCGAGCTCCATTGAGGAGAGTCTGCTGGGACTCCCGTTTAGAGCCCATGGAGTTCAGCAGGGCTTGTTCCAAATCATCTCGAAGTGCTCTGCGCTCCAAGAACCAGTTTTCGATTTCCTCTCTGGATAGTCTAGAGGTGATCACTAGGTGTTCGACCTCATTACAGGACGGGAAACTTTTCCTCTGAAAACTCTCCTCTAGAAGCTTCATTTGCCCAGGACTCTTGTCCTTCACTCTCTCTAGCAGAGGAAACGGAGTAGGAACTGAACGAGCAAATTCAACAAACGAGTTCTGGGGATTTGTTGTTTGATCAACAAACCAGTGCTTAGTATCCCCATGGGGCATTTCTTTGCCATTCTGACTACTGAAGCCTGGGAATGCCGGAGCAGCTGATGGCTCAATAGACTTACACTGAAGGATTGGTGTCGGGGACGAGGACAGAGGCACGGACGATGGCTTACTCTCTTGTGGGGTCTCCACAGCTGGTGCCAAGGGCATGGTTATGCCATTACCAAGCTTGTTTGTAGCAACAAATGAGGAGGCTGGAGTATGATTGCTCATTTGCTGATCAATTACAGATCTTTTGAAATTGGTGGACACTATGGGTGACAAAGGGTGTCTTTCTGAAGGAAATGCCATAGGGGTCTTCTCTTTAGGTGGGATAAAATGTGGAGCAACAGGTCTCTTCGTGTCGGAGGCCACCAGAGAACCATGGCTAGATGTTTTAGTCTCTGAAAGTCCATGAGAAGAAGCGATAGAGTGTCTTTCTGGAGGTGGGGCTGATGGAGGGGGCATGCGTAGACTCTCTTTGGGGTCTACAGTTGGGCGCTTGACCTCTGAAGCCAAGAGTGGAGTTCCTAAAGTGCGTTTAAGCATCTGACGGACTACTGTAGCAATGCCAGGCATACAATTAGTGGGTGATCTATCAGTAGTGATGTTTGATGCAAGCCAGGTCTGCCCAAATCCATGACAAGGAGCTTGAAAAGGGTTGAATGGTTCTCCTAATGGCACAGGCCACATTTTACAGATCTGGTGTGCAGTTGCTATGCTGCCATTGAACATCTTCTTACGGGCTTCTTCCACTTCTTCAGGGGACCAGGTGATGCCCTGCTTTAGACGCTGGGTGGTGAACCATACCTTGATCTGCTCCTCAGTGTGTTTGGAGGCAGCAATGAGCCAGGAGAGCTCTGCGTGGGTCGGATATGGGAATCTGTTAAACGATGTGATCAGGGTGACATTGCTGTCCAATATGGAGTTGTACTTGGTGCTAAAAAGAGGAACGGCGATCGCTGGAGAGGTGCTGAGATTGGGGGGTCTCCGTAGCAGAGGCGTTATGTGATTCGTAAGCTCTGGAATAATGATTGTACCATTTACACTCACAGCTCTGATGTCATTCTTCAGCACTGGTCTGTCCAGCTCCTTCTCCAACTCCAGAATGCTGCTGTTTTCCATTGGTGTCTTTCCAGTTTCTTCACCTTCTGGATTGCTGGAGTCTCCAAACAGTCCCGAGTCATATATGGTGTCTTCATTCTCGCTCTCAATGGTTTGCTCCAGGATACTTTGGCTATCCAGTTTAATACGCCTGACCTTAAAACGGATCTCACCGGGGTGTTGAACTTTGCTATGACAGGAGAGGGAGTCAAACTTGTTGGTACTGAAATTGCAGAGTGTTCTGACTGGACCTTCAGACTGAGGGATCTCCTCATGCTCTCTAAAGTTCTGCTCCGATGCAGAACCCCACTCGGACTGCTCCCTTTCCTTTTCATTCAGTGATGTGCAGTTTTCGTCTGCTGTGAGTGGCATGGGTGAGTATCGGTCCAACACGGTCTTCACTGAAAGGTCTGTTTCCACAAAGTCTTCCGCAGTGAAACTAGTTGCACGGAGCACACCAGGGTTGGACGACTTTCTTCGGCTTGACATGATGAGTATGGGGACTGTGGCAGGGATGGTCTGGTGAGAGAATTTAACGGGGAACGCGATAAGAGTGAAGACCCAGCATTTGGGCAGGTGGCATGAGATGCTCTCTCAGACAGGCGAAACAGGGTTTCATGGACGCTCATCACACAGAGCTCACCTGCATGGATACAGAAAGACTTTATTAGACTTTAACAGTGGTCGGGGACACCAGACTGATCCTGTAACTGGTAGAGCACGGCACAAGTAATTCCAGTGATGAGGGTCTAATTCCCATGGAGTAATTTCTGCCAATTGCGTAATGCACCAGTGTTTTCTTAACGCTTTGAAATAAGAGTACTCTTGACTATGTAAATATACTGTAACTTTTCATGACAGAAAGAACCCCCCCCATTAATTATAACTGATTATACGGGATGGGCATCCCAAGGTACTAGGGCTGAACGATTAATTACATTTGTGATAATATCGCGATATAAAAAAATGATTTTTTTCAACCGCAGAGGCTGCGATTATACTCTGTCACATGACACGCGAGAGTAATGCATGACGATTGTATGGCATCTAAGTCTGGTGAGAGAAAGCATTAGAAGACGTGGCACTTCATAGCCCTCCTTTTACTTTGATGACACACACGATCAGTCTAGCAGCGCTGCTTCAAGTCAAACACATCAGCAGTCTTCAGAGGACGCATCACGTTGGCACGCTATGTTAACAAGTCTGCAGGTTGCCGCGGGTTGTTTTAGTGTCCGCAGGTCTTTCATAACGTGGACGCGCTACATGTAAACTAGGGATGGGCATTTTAAGCAAAAGTAATATTCGATAATCGCTGGGTATTATTCGATTACTATTCGAAAATCGCACCCCTCCTGCGCATGCACCAGCCCACCCACGCGCACACACACGTACGCACACACACACCCACGCACACACACAGAGAGAGAGGGAGAGAGAGACCATTCAGGCTTTCAATCTGTATGATAACAATTTGTTTAATTAGAGAATAGTCTATTTTAACCCAAGAAAATTAATGGTTGTAAAGTATGAGTACTTTACTCTCTCTCTCTCTCTCTCTCTCTCTCTCTCTCTCTCTCTGCCATTTAAATAGTTCAGTTTTGGTTTTTAATAGCAAATTGGTCATTATTTTGTTTCCTTTCTTTATTAATTTAATTTAGAAATATGATTGGAACATCCTATTTTTGTTAAATTCAAGTTTTCGTTTTTTTTAAATACCAAGCGGCCAGCGCGAGTTTGATCAGTTTATCCTTCTCAATAACTAAATAAATAACGTCATAATATTTTAAGAATAAAGTCAAAATTACGATTATAAAATCATGTTACATTGCCTGAAGTTAAAGTGAAAATTACACCTGTATACTCTGCCAAAAAAATTATAATAATAAGTGTGGCATCCAACCTGTCATTCTTCACATTTAACACGAAAAACAACACAAATATTTAGCATATAAATATAAAATATCAACCAGTGGAATATTACGTTATTATTTCAGCAAAAAAATAATAATTTGAATCCAGGGAGCTCGTCAGGGCTTCATTAATGGGAAACTTAATGTGTTCCTGTGGCTCAGTGGTTAGAGCATTGCATTAGCAGCGCAAAGGTTGTGGGTTCGATTCCCAGGGAACACATCTACTGACAATACAAATGTATAACCTGAATGCACTGTAAGTTGCTTTGGATAAAAGCGTCTGCTAAATGCATAAATGTAAATGTAAACTGGACGTGAAGGCGGCAGAGAAGCACTCTGTGGAGTGCATCGTTTTGTTTATTTTGAGTTGTTTGAGATGCTGTAAAAAACGGCCCTCTCACAATATATTGCTTAACAGGTCTATTGTTCACGCAATCAGGCTGCACGTATCAGAAGTTCTGTTCTCCGGCGTGGTTAGCGCTCACACTATAGTGTGTGTATGTATGTATGTATGTATGTGTACACACTATGTATGTGTGCCGCACCCGAGTGCCGACAGTGCAGCTTGTGTGCAAGCACGGAACAGAAGATGCTCTAAAATAAAACAAACAAATATCCTGTTGATCGGTGCATCTGTACTCCAGTATATCAATTCAATATAGATGAATTATTGCTAAAGTTACTTGCCAAGAGGGGTAGTTTGACAGGCTTCATGTATTTGCCCGTTCAGGCGGCTCGAGCGTGTCAGAGACTCGGATGTCGGTGCTCGCGCTGTTCACACAGAACAGAACACAGCGCGCATGTACTGAAAGGAGTTGTCTTTCGTGCCCAAATGCTTTTTAATCGCTTACATTTGTAAACAAACAAGGCTTAAAAACGCATGCAAATTATACAATTTAGTGAGCACCTGCAGTGGCCCGATCTGGCAAGTGACAAATCCGAGCATCCTTCACGCCATCGAACAGTCAATATTGTCAGGCCCTGGTACACCTTTAGAAAATAATCGCACAACCTAATCGATATTCTATAGTTAAATCGAATATTCGAAAATCGTGACCCATCCCTATTGTAAACGATGTCCTTTGTTGTACTTTCCAGTCAAAATAACGGAGTTCGTTTGGAATTCTTCAGCTTTTAAGAACTGCCGGGTTTCCGGTAGTGGGCGGAGCTAATGCGCGAACGAAAATCTCATTGGCCGACGCTCATCTATTGTCCTCCCTGTTTTGATTTCAGCAAATCAATTCAAGCGAATGCAGACTACATGATTAATATTCATGAACCCAGCAGCTCAATAATCCTTAGTGCGATTTATATGGTTAGTAGTATAATTTTGTTATCTTATCAGCATTATTTTTTAGGGTTTTTCCCCTTTTTTATAGAAACACTAAACGACAAACAATATCTGTCCACCACCACCAGTCCTAAGTTCAGACAACATGACAAGTATTCATACATGTTTATTATAATTACTAAAGTTATATCATCATATAATACTAAAATTGAATGCTAAATTATCATAATATCATATAATGTTTGACTGACTGATGCTAAGTGTGTTACGAAATGGTATTTAGTTTATTTAATAACGAGGTAACTCCGTTAGTATTTGTGAGAAGTAACATATATATAGTAATATAACTAATTACTTTTTTAAAGTAACGTGCCCAACACTGCACAATATACAATTATTTATTTCTTGTCTTTATTGAATAATACAGAATATAAAGAGCTTTAAATTAAAAAAGAAAAATCGCAATTGAAATATTGGTAACTTTAAATGTAAAAATAATAATAATAATAATAATAATAATAATAATGTGCATTTACTTTATTTTCCTAAATCGTTTTTAAGCCCTACTAGTAGAGGTGTGCAAAAAATAAAATAAAAATGATATCTCCATATTTTTGGGGATTTTTTCGATAACGATAATTAGATAATATTTTGCCGAGTGTGTTATTGTGCTGATATCTGAATACCAGGCACAGCTGCAGTTTATGATATTCTTCATATTCTGTGTGCTCAGTTCACATCAGTGATAAATTACTTGTTGCATTTAAGTTTAAATTGATTTTTACCTTTAATAAAGCATTTATTTGTTTTTTTTAAGTGTACATCTTTTGAGTCAAATTGTAACTTTTAATCAGTCAATTAAGATAACACACATTTAAGCAGTTACCAAACAAATGAAACCAGTATCAAAATCTTTGCAGAAGTTGCATCTGAAGTGGCATTAAGATGTATTCACACTATGTAACGCAGCTCAGAAGGACAATGAGTGCTTTAACCAGTTAAAAAAATCATAATTGTTTGACATTTTAAACATAAAACATTGAATACTGATATTTACAATTATTTAAAAAATGAAAATAGACTTTAAATGTGAAATAAAAAAAAAATCGCCAGTAGGTTGCAGAAAGTCATTGGTAATAAGGGAGTCACTGCGACTGATTCATTCAGGAACGAATCACTCTCATGTTGCTCAGAGACGCAAAACAGTGCTGTAGCTGTTTGCAATTATTGTTTGCACTCTGTAGGCGTTTTGTTTGGTTTTTGCAAAATACTCAATATTGTCAAATTGCACATCGTTAAAACAACAACTACGATAATAATCGCAAACGATATATATCGCACACCCCTACCTACAAGCTTCAGTCTAACACTTGAGAAGAGATGAAGCCAATCCCTCAGAGGACGCTAACCCTGATCCAACACACAAAACTAACTAACTTGGCTATAAGTTTGATCGCAACATACAATCATTGCTGCTGATAGTGTTCACTCTCCATTTGAATACATGTCATAAACATTACATGATTTTACTGTACATTTCTGTTATCACGTTGACAGTCACCATTGATAAGCTACTCCTAAATATAATAAAGAAACTTTAATTTTACATAAAGCTGCTTTGCAACGATTTTAATCGTGAAAAGCGCTATACAAATAAACGTTAACTGAAATATATACATTATAATGGGACTTCAGAGAATAAAATAGTCCTTAAAGAGTCCTGATTTTAAAGTCTGTCTAAAGATTTTCTAAATATAGAATTTTCAGAACAAAATTATGATTATTGGATAAAATCAGGTTCAAAAATCTTGTTTGGTTTTGGAGATAAAAGTTTTTGTATCTCTTTTTATCACTACGATAAATCATAAAATTCTGTGAACATACAGAAAACAAAGATTTTCACCATGTTTTTAGGAGTAAAATGTTGTATAAATCAGTGTGAGTGATATACAAACAAACCTTTAGAATATAGATGGGAATAAAACTACGTTTTGTTGTATGTAAGTGCTGCTGAAACTCATTTTGACTACAGTACTAGCACTACTGCAGACTACAATTAAACAAACGCCTCTGATGAACAAAAAGACTCACTTTCAACAGAGAGACTATACGTTTGCACAGAAGCTTCACGAGATCAAGCAGTCCAGAAGCAAAGCCAACCGCTCGGCTAAGACCGAAGACTTACCCGCAGCTTTAGCTAGAATCACAGACCGAGAAAAGGACGTTTCTTATAGGCAGAGAAACGTGAAACAGGTTTGTATTAATTAGTAACTAAACCCGAACGTTTGGACGTGGCGCTCAAGGCCGCAGGTCAATGAGATGATTCGAGACGTGAATCCAAACACACACCGAGCCGCAGGACAATTCACATGAAGACATTCATCACTAGGGTTGGGTACCGAAACCCAGAACCAATATGGTGCTGGTATCTATGTAACTGGTACACTCTTAAAAATACAGGTGCTTCACGATACCATAAAGAACCTTTAACATCGGTTTCACAAAAGCTTCTTTGTGGCGAAAGAAGATTATAAAAAGGTAAGAAAGAGATGTTCTTTAAAGCACCTTTGACTGAACGGTTCTTTGTGGAACCAAAACTAGTTCTATGGCATCGCTTGAAGAACTGTTTGAAGCACCTTTATTTTAAAGAGTGTATGCACTAGAACCGAATCAGAACGCAGATTTCAGTGCCATGCACGAGCAATCGGTTGAAATACTTGTCTTTTGTTTCTCCGAAATTAATTTAAGAAGCATCATCACTGGTGCCCAATTCTGACCCCTGACAGATTATTCCCCCCCCCACCCCCCACCCCACAGTATTGGTAGGTTTAGGTGTGGGGGAGGGGTTAGGATTAAGCAATCAGATAGAGATTTCAACAAGAGGGGTAATAACTTGGCAGGGGGTCAGAAATGGGCACAACACCGGCACCGCACGTGAACAGTAGTTCTCCGGCTGAGAAAATGCACGTGAACTCCGTTTTTGTATGATATGTTGATTAAATATGCAAATTCAGCATTGTGTAATGAAATATGCACTCATCTCCAGAACAGAAATCGGAGCATTCGTACATAATTCTGGTTTGATTTTGTTGCATATTAGACTTAAAGTTTTTTTCAGATTTCTCTTTTCGTCGTTCCATAAATACAGTCAACAAACACATGTCACACAAACACATGTTTTTAATGTTGTATAAATCAGTGCGGATGAAATATGAACAAACCTGCAGAATATAGAGAGGAATAAAACTGCAAGTGCTGCTGAATTTGAGAACGATATGGATTGGAATTGAAATCTACAGACGTGAAATAGACTTACATGTGTATTTTGGGTCCGATGTGTTCTTTCAGAACTTTATATGAAGCCAAAAAGGCTAAATTTGAGGAATGCATGAGAAGCAGTGTTTTGTCCTGAAGTGTGCTGTTCGTTACGGACGGGTTCTGCAGAAGACTTTAACGAATCGGACCGAAGTCGTGATGAGGAGCGGATACAGCGCCGCTGCACTGGGTTTCTCTCTCCTGATTAGAGATGTAATAATATGAGGCGAGATTCATTTCCATGTTGTTGTTATGGCAACAGCGAGAGTGTGACAGGCCAGCGACACGGTGTGTGCTTTAATTACAGCAGCACCGCGGGGACAAGTGTGTGTGTGTGAGAGAGAGAGAGAGAGAGAGAGAGAGAGAGAGAGAGAGTGTGTGCACGCGAGTGAGAGTGTGTGAGGGTGTGTGTGTGTGTGTGTGTGCGTGCGTGTGTGAGTGAGTGAGAGTGTGTGTGTGTGTGTGAGAGAGTGTGTGAGAGAGTCTGTGTGTGTGTGTGTGTGTGTGTGTGTGTGTGCGCGAGAGAGTGTGTGAGAGAGTCTGTGTGTGTGTGTGTGTGTGTGTGCACGAGAGAATGTGTGAGAGAGTCTGAGTGTGTGTGTGTGTGTGTGTGTGTGTGTGTGTGTGTGTGTGTGAGTGAGTGAGTGAGTGAGAGAGAGTGCGTGTATGTGAGTAATGACCCGCACACATCTTCAGCGCTGGACTGTCTTTATAAAACTACCATGAGACTCTGTCGGCGTCCGCGACGATCACACACACAATATCATCTAATAAGTGAGAGAAGGACTCGAGGACGGGTTTGGGATGAACTCAATCACAGTCCGGGTCCCAGAATCAGACCCGTGATAGAGTAACCCTCCCTCACAGCATTCAGTCCAACAACCACAGGAGAACCAAACATACACGCTTTAGACTCGCACAGATTTGATCCACGCAAACACACACGCTCCGTTACCATGGAAACCACGAGCAAAGCCACGTGTGACACCGGCCGCTAGAGTACACACACACACACACACACACACACACACACACACTCTCTCTCTCTCACACACACTCACACAGACTCTCTCGCACACACACACACACACACACACACACACACACTCTCTCTCTCTCTCTCTCTCTCTCTCTCTCTCACACACTCAGACTCTCTCGCACACGCACACACACACACTCACACTCTCTCGCACACAGACACACACTCACTCTCAGACACAAACACTTACTCATTCTCTCTTACACACACACACACACACACACACACACACACACACAGAGAGAGAGAGAGAGAGAGACACACACAGAGAGAGAGAGAGACACACACAGTTTCTGTCTCGCTGCAAGGAACAAGTGTAAAGATGACAGTCACCAGACACAGCCAATAGGAGGGCAGCGCCGAACCCCGCCCACACCTGCTCATCCAATCAGATTGACTCCAGCTCAGGAATTCTGTCCACAGCCAAACTCAATATTGCCTCTCCTTCAAACGCCTCCTCGAAGAATAAAGAGACACAGAGAGACGAACGAGACACACACACAAACACACAAACACACACACACATAGAAATAATTAGATTTCATCTCCACGAAGCACAATAACAATAATTAAACTATAAATACACACGGGTGAATCGTATTTCATCTCAAAATCAAATAATAAAGTATTTTGCATAAAAATTTTTCCTTTCTGCAAGGCTTTGTGAAATTTTCCCTAATTACCACGACTATAATTTTCTCCTCATTAGTGTAACACAATTAAACTTGCTCGTTATTTACCTGTAATGAATCCAAAGTCCCACACGTCCACAGAAAATAGCTCATTTCTGCCTCACAAACTAATTATTAATGTATATGTTTTATAATTTCTTGACTTGGTCTGATTCTGAAAACACTGTAAAATGATAAATCACGTGAGAGCATAAATACAGAAGTCAGATAAAGTCAGAATATATATTTAAATTAGGGTCATTAAGATCTTAATGCTCCTCAAATTGGCTGTGTTTTCTTTATGTAAAATATGATTATTATTGCATGGTGTTTTTCTTCAGATTCATAATTCTGGTTCAGCACTGCAGCTGTGATTGCATGATCGCTTCCCAGCTAAACCCCGCCCATTATCATGGCATCATCCAATCAGAATCAAGCAGTGAGAGCAGGCCTGCCGCTACATGCACTTGTATGCAATATTGGTTGGGACGTGAAGAAAAATCACGGGAGTCCTAAATAGGCTTGATTTTCTCCTAGACATCATTTATTCATATTTCTCATGTTTGTGTGATGTGTGTGCTGAAGTGAAACAGCCGTTACCTTGGAAACCCGTGATCGGGAGAACGACAGACACGCAGAGCATCACGAATCTTTAACCCAATAAACCTCGACGGATCGCACACAACAACAGCCTTGTGAATATATGTGACCCTGGAGCACAAAACCAGTCATGAGGGTCCATTTGCTCATATTGAGATTTATGCATCATCTGAAAGCAGAATAAATCATATTTCCATTGATGTATGGTTTGGACAATATTTAAAAATCTGGAATCTGAGGGTGCAAAAAAATCTAAATATTGAGAAAATCATCTTTAAAGTTGTTCAAATTAAGTTCTTAGCAATGCATATTACTAATCAATAATTAAGTTTTGATATATTTACGGTAGGAATATCTTCATGGAACATGATCTTAATATCTAATGATTTTTGGCATAAAAGAAAAATTTATAATTTTGACCCATACAATGTATTGTTGTCTATTGCTACAAATATACCTGTGCTGCT
>JAPDDM010000340.1:22500-67500 GCA_027474115.1 Schizopygopsis malacanthus
AAAAGTCGTGTTTTCTCCAAAAAAGAAAAGTTTTGATAAAGACAAGTGGTGTAATATATCGACTGAATGCACAAGATTGAGTGCAAAAAAATCAGTGATATAGAATTAATATTTTTTGATTTATTAAATGTAATAAAACTCACAAAAACCAAAAAAGTGTTTAATGAACATTGCATGTTTACTTAATTGTAACTCATGTTGTGAGTTGTTTTAATAATGTTAATTACATTTTTTAATCTTAATAATTGCATGATTTGCTCATTAATTCATAGAATTAGTCACTAATAATTATGTAGCAATATATATAAAAAAAGCCCAAATAAACAATTAAAAGATGAATTATCCTTTATGTAGACAACACTAAAAGTGGTCTTTCTAACCATTTTAATTCATTAATTCAGCTCATTCTGTGAAGAATATGTTTCTAACCTCTGCATCACATTTTAATTAAAAGTAATATAGTTCACCCAAAAATTAAGATCTCATGTCGTGCCAGATGTTTATGACTTTCTGTCTTTACTTTCACTGGAGTAAAATGTCTGAGTGTTTTTACACCTGTGTGTAGAGTTGCTGAATCTGTATTCTATAGAAACTCTACTGAGCTGCTGCCATCTGCTGGAGGATCTGCGCATGTGAAGCTTTCATATTTCATAATCACACACGAGCAGGGCTGGAGCAAAGCTTTCTGAACTCAAGAGTCATCCCGTACGTTATCATGGAAATGGTACTTTAAAATCTTTTGGCGGACTCCTCCCCCTTAGTGGGCGGAGTCAAATGTCATATTACACAATGCATTACGGTCTTTTAGAATCTTGACCAAAAGCATATCATTGGAACGGTCTGAGTCTCAGGATTGCATATTTTGTGATAGAAGTAATATAATAAATCTAGACATTTGTGGAAGCAAAATGCTGATAAAAATTAAATGGAGTTTGAATGGCACCCGGTGGCTGTTTGTGGTATTACGCATTTTTTTTTACATCAACTTCAAATTTGGAACACAACTTATTTAGACATAAGCTTTTAATTTTAAGCCAATTTTAGAGTAAATCTGGTATGTCAAATATTTATTATATCTAAAATACAATTAACGCCGTGTATTTTCTTTATAGTACATTTAAACTTTGTAATACTTTAAATCCAGTTTTGCAATAATCTGCTGATTTTCTTCTTTAAAGAGACCAGCTTTAGGTCTGTATTCCAAAGTGTTCATAAATTAACATTTACGTTTTGATTATGCACTTTCATGCCCATTGTAAAAAAATGGGTGGTGGCAGTTAAAGTGTAGCTCCGCCCACCGATGTGTGATTGGACGAGTCAACACTAAAAACAAACACGTTTATCATCAGTTTCAATGGTGTAGGGGTAAAGCGCGTGCTTTCTGACGCGATCGTCCCGAGTTCGAATCCGTATTTTATCCGTCTTTTTCAAATCTCATATCGCATAATTTATACACGATACGTTATCATCACGTACTGTGTTATAATGTACTATAATAACTGCCACTATCTGCAATAAGTCGTATATCTAGCAGAAAACCCTGCTATTTTAACAGCGTCAATAGAATCGATTGCTATTTGCACTTAGTGAGAATAGTTTCTATCGCTAAGAAAATACCCTATTTGCATTTTTTATATCAAACCGCTGAAAGCATGCAACGCTACAAACGGCAAGCGCTTGCGGTCTTCTATCATTTAGAAATAATAAAGGATTGCATTAATACGGACTGTGTCTTTTATGCTGGTTACTGTATATTTGTGGATTGCTAATTTAAGCCTCGTTAAGTCTTTCGGAGATACTCTACAGCGCGTTTTATTCGCTCGCTCACGTTTGTAGTCGTATTCGTCGTATTTTAGCATAACTGAAATAAAAATTAATATTTGAAAACTGCCTTTGTTCCGTTTTTCTGTATCACATTTTGTTTTGAGTATGATATTGTATGTAATAATAATTCATGCATGACTGTGCACTAAATTTTTTATTTTATACATAAATAACTCTAAAATGTATTTCTGCTATTGACAATTATTAAGGATATTTATACAATCGAGCCTATGTTATACTATTATACTATACTATGGCTTTCTATCACTTTATTGTTTTCATTTATAGTATTTGTATTATTGATCATGTGTTATTTTTTATTCTGTTGCACCCCAGACACGTTTAATCTAATAATTTAAAGTCAGTTATTATAATAACTATAAGGCTCGATAGTATAACTATCCTTAATAATTGTCAATAGCAGAAATGCATTTTAGAGTTATTTATGTATTAATAAACGGTTAATTAATGGCTTAATTAAGGCTTCGTGAAGCAGTCGAAGCAAACTCGTCTCTACAGCGACACCTAGTGGCCATGTTCAAGTATTGCTCTGAAAGCTGTGTTGACAAACAAAGGGTTAAGCGAATTGACGAATTATAACGCATGTTTTGTTAGTGACTTGGGGGAGTGGTTAGTGAATATTGTCTCATGGGTTCGAATCCTGGGTCAAGCAATCATCTTCACTAAATTATAATAAACAATTATTGTGTTATTATTGTTCTTGTAAAGTGTTGAAACATCAGTCTGACATCTGAATAAATAAGGGGTATTTGGGGAATGAAAAATAGACAAAATACATCAAGCCACAATGTCTTATTTTTACATATAAATATTTGTATTTAAAAATATGAATTGTTCAACTGTTGATACACAGAATTTCTCCCGCCTTTGAAAGAAACCTCTCAGAAAAACCCACGAGGTGAAGATGCGTTAACTTTTATACTTTGTGGGAGTTCGGTTGAGACAGATGAGCGATTGTGTGATTTGTTCCCGAGCCTGTCAATCAAACGCAGGTATGCCACGCCTCCAAACACTTGTGACACGCCCCTGATGCTTCGAATCGCCTTAAGGCCCGTACACACCGGGACGAATTTCGCGCGCGATATTTGCCGACGTTTAACGCCTCGTGACTAAACAAAGGGCGCCAATGTGAGTGTGCACACCTACCCGAAACGCGTAAAAGCATCATTTAAAAAAAAACGCCTCGGGTTTGTCGACTATCCGACCAATGAGATTGCCGCTTTTGCTCAGGTGTCTGGAGCAGCTGAAGTTATAGTAAAACACAACTTGGGGGCGCTCAAACACAAAACAGTCTTGCCGAGCACTAGGGTTGTGAAGGTGAGGAAATTACATTACAATACCCTGTAAGCGCCGTGCGTGTTTCACTTTGACTTTAATATCAGTGGCAATTCTGTGTCAAGCACTAGTTTTTTTTTTGTTTTTTTTACATCACTTAGAGCAGGGATGCCTAATAGATCGATCACGAAGACAATTCTGGAAGATCACGCTTTAGGTCAATGTTTCTCAACCAGGGGGGCGAGAGATAAAACTACAATATAATATATTCACTAATATTATGACTCGCTAAGTCATGTAAAAAAATATATAGCCTATACATAAATAACAGTACCACCTCTCTACATATTCTGTGTTTCGGAGCAGCACATATTTCTCATCGTGTGTAATACAGACTGAACGGTTGCTCAAAAACGCTGTATATATATCATATGATACGCAAACTACAGCTCTCAGTTGGATAAAAGAAGTCAGTGTCACACTAGTACACACAAGTGTTGATGGACGACTATTGTAATCAAGGAAAAGATGATTACAGTGACATGATCGTGCATTAGGCGCGCGTTATGTCCGTTATGATGCGCAAATGAACTATATGTGTGCTCTCGGCTCACTCATATTTCTGCTTGAACAGATAGTTAGGCTAACAAATAAAAGTGTAGTCTGCATAAAATTGTATTTATTTTATTCGTCTTGTATTTATTGACAGAAAAATGTCAATAACATTTTGCTGCCAACACGGAATAAAGTGTCACAGAGAGAAAAAAAAGTTATATAAAAATTGTAATCCTTATTTTTATTCGTTTTGTCAGGATATAATTCGTTTATGCTAACATTCAGCCTACAACACAATAGGAAAAAAATGTAGGTTTAGCCTAATATATATTTTATAAGTCTTGTCAAAACACTAAATTCATTTAACATCTTGCTGTTAACACAGTGAAAAGTGCAGCAGAGAAAAATTAATACATTCGACACAGTCTGTCATTTAAAATGATAGAATAAGCATAATACAAAAAAAGAAAGACGAGTTGAACGTCCTTCAATCAGTGTTGCCAGATTGGGCGGGTTGCCGCCCAATTGGGCTTCTTTTGATCGGCTTGGACCGGAGAATAACGCATTGGGCGGGTAGACCAAATTTGGGCTACTTTTAAAAAACTAAAAACCGCCCAATCAGCTGCTTTTTTCTTCACTTTTATCTTAGTCACGTTATCTTAATATGCTCGAGCTCAAAGTATCACAGCAAAATAATGTGTAGTGCAGTCATCAACTCATTTTTCCTTAACGCAACCCTTTTTGGTTTATTTTAACAGAGACTTGTCAATCAATTTACCATATTTTATGTTGGTGAGATGTGATGACCCTGTTTTGATCCATGTTCCTTTGAAATGTATTTATAATTATTACCTTTTTTTTTTCATCATTATTTTATTTTGAGGAGATAAAAATGGTCCTTATTAATCTTGATTGACATGGTAATAAAATCATATCACATTATTTTGGCAGTTAAAATTTTGGGCTGGTTTTTGTTGAAGTGGGCGGGTTTTGGTGAGCTTTTGGGATGGAAATCGTCAACCCGATCTGGCAACACTGCCTTCAATGACATCGCATTCACACTCCATCTTTATTCTGATCTGTCACTCATCACAACCTGTCTGTTCTGTTTGAGAGCTGTATATTATATCTGCATCGTTGCACATGCTTTGCTCAGACCCCGCAAATAAAACGAAGCACTGGTTCGTGCTGCAGCGCGCGCATAACGGTCCGAGTGCAGGCTGTACCGGAGCTCGATAAGAATAAAGCACAGATACGCTGTTCTGAAAGGACGTCAGGAACGGGATAATGTTATATTCAGGAAATTAATCCCGCGGCGAAATCTGGTTATCAATTATAACCCCAAACACAATGTTTGATTTAAAATACAGGTAAAAATCAATACTGTGATGCACGGCTCTCGTTCGTTCGGTGCACTGCATTGAGCAGCAGCGTTCAGTTTTAATTGCAGTGTCCTCTAACTGAACTAAATTATTTGTATTACTATAAAAAAAAATCTAAACGACGGTGAGAGACGGTGCCACGGTGAGCAAGTGACGTAACGGTGTTGCGGCTTAACACCGGTATAACCGTCATCACCGTCTATCGCGGCGAGCCCACCGAGCACACATACTTAACGACGAAGAAGATATATGCCAAGTAGCGTCTACACTGCCGGGAAGAAATAAGAAGACAAAGAAGATGCAAGGCAAGATGAATGTAGAGCTGCTGGTCTCCTTGGTGTCTGAACACAAATAACTTTATGACAAATTTGTATGATTTTGACAAGCGCGTAAATACTTGCTCTCTTCTTCTGAGTAACAAGCGAGTGTCAGAAGCGTAAAGTTGCGCAGCACCACCTTGTGTACCGGGGTATTTCTGTTTTACATTAAGCGCCATCTAATGTCAGGGAATGAATTTGCATGTTCACTCGGCTCATCGTCAGCGAAAATCGCTTGGGTGTGAACTAGAGGTCTTCACGGGTTCCAAAATGCGTACCCGAACCCGAAGAGACCCGTAAATATGCTGCACGGAACCGACCCGGACCCGTATTTTATTTGAAAGTGGGACCCGAACCTGTGCAGACCCGAGAAATGCCTTAAATGTACTACCCGGACCCGACCATTATTCGAAAGTTGGACCCGAACCCGGCTGGGAAGACACAGACCTGACTGCACCCAAAAATAAAATTGGCTTAAACTGTTAACTTAGTTGCCTTCTCACTGACTGCATGCGATGCAATCCTCTTTGCCAATACATTTCCATCCATGTTAGGCTGTTCCTCTCTCTTGCCGACAGAAATAGCCTTCTTAGGGGTCGTTCACATATCGCGCCTAAAAACGCGTGGAAAACGCTAGGCGCGCTGCTTTCTCCTTTTTTCCAAGGCGCTCGAGCGGTTGCGCTCCGGAGGCGTTTGTCGCTGCTAAGCAACCATCAGCTGCGCTCTCCGTTACAAGAAGGAAATTTCGTCACATGACCTGCGGTGCGCTCGCGGCATTCTGAAAAGTTGAGATGTTTTTATCTCGATGCAGCGCGGACGCGCCTGGAAAAAACGAGCGCGTCGCACCACGACCGCGTCGCTTCCATGAGCGCGCATACCGCGCTTCTACATTTGAAATAACGAACTTGAGCGCGCAAAAGACGCGATATGTGAGCGGCCCCTTAATCCACTATTCCAGCTTTAAAAGTCTACTTGTTGTCACGGTCAGTGACGGATGACTAATGCAACTTCGCAGTTGTTTTTTTTTCATCTCGAGTCAACTTCGACTGTTGTGTTTACCCTTTTGAACTACAATAACGGACTCGGCGCAATTATTATTATGTTTTAGCAAAAACGCACAGAACAGTAAGTGCGTTAAACTTTACTGCGTGAGTGTTCAATAACAGGTGAATCTGTTCTTCAGTAAAAGAAAACAATACACATGCGTCACATGTAATGCACTTAACTGCGCTTACTTTTTTGTTGTCCTTGTCCACAATTTGTATGAAAGAGTTCCAGACAGAAGAGGTGCCGCTGGATTTTACCTCTTTATATTCATTTTGTCTGAGCTTTTTTTTCACATCACTCATGAAGGAATCCATGATCACAGACCGTCCGCTTGTATTAACTCCGCCCACGCTCTGCTTCTTGCGACTGAGGTTGCGTGCCACGCTGTTTTTTTTTTTTTTTACACCTTATTCCCTCTCATACTTTTCTCATCCTAATTTTACAAGTTGCAAGTTACAAAACACACATAAAGTGCCAACTGACACTGATCACTGGCAGGTGCGGTGTTCTCCGATCGACTCGGGTATTACACACAATGTTAAACAGACCCGGGACCCGAAGTAATAGATTGGGACCCGACCCGGACCCGGCTGACCATTTAAAATATAGACCCGAACCCGAACGGGTCCCGGGTCGGGTCCCGGGTCTCGGGTCCTCTGTGAAGACCTCTAGTGTGAACACAAAAAAACGCGTTGAAAAATGCTGGCGAATAACGCGCACCGATATTCGTCCCGGTGTGTACGGGGCTTAAGTCACATGACATGTGTGTTTCGAAACATCAGCGCTTCGGGATCTCCACACCGTGTCGAAACGGTGACACATGACTAGTTTAACAGCTCATTTATTAAAATCAATTCGCTAAAAAGTGCTCCAATTTTGAGTTTTGTTAGAGCAGTACATCTATTATGAACGCCGTTTGTCCAATTTAACAAATCATCTGTGGTGCTCGAGAAACAGAGCCGCAAAACTCTTGCATATTGCTCATGGTGCAATATGCAAGAGTGCGCATTGTCCCACAAGTTCAAAAGCCAATTTAAAAAAAAGTTGAAAATTGTAAAGTACCAAAAATGGGGGTTTGTTAAAGCAGTATATATGAAGATCTTATGTCCGTTTTAAAGTGTCATCTACGCTGGCTGGGAAACGGCACTGTGAATTGTGCTGATGCTGCAATATGGCTGTTTGCATTGTCCTATATGACAAGTTCAAAGGCTAATTGGATTTTTTTTTAAATGCTCAAAATTTGGATTTTGTTAGAGCAGTACCTCTAGTACAAAGATGTTTTGTCCTCTTTAAAGCATGCTCTGTGGTGGATGAGAAACAGCGCTGTGATATAAGCAGAAGGTGCCTAATTCATACAAACTGGTAATATGACCGCTCCGCTCACATGCTCTGCCGGAGACCGACGCGGAGGCGTGGATACTCGGCTCACCCTCAGCCGCGGTGCAGGGGACAGAGCTCCTCTCCGCGCTCACACTGTCCGCGGCTTCGGCTCGCCATCAGCGGTGCGCTCGGGTATGCGCTCCACGCAGCGGAGAGATAGTGAGCTGGGCACTGGGTCTGGAGTGGCACTGGCGAGATCCCCCTCGGGACAGACGGTGTCCACTCCACAAAGACGGACAATTCTCTCGAGCACCATCTCCGGACGACGCGCTCTGCTTGCGGTGTTCAGGCGCGCATCATATAATGAGCAGAGCGCGTCGTCCGGATAGCTGGTGATAGAAGGAACAGTCTTGTATGGTCCTCGAGCGATCGCTGCTCCAGCAGCAGGAGGAGGAATAAACAATGGAAAACAAAAACGGAGGGTAAATGCGGAGGTAACTGTTTTTAGTTCAGGTCTTCTGTCATAAGCTGTGCTGGAAGGAGCGAGGAGGTGAGGAATAAAGATGAACAGTCTTTAATAATATCCAATCTGGGGTAATACACATAGGATTGGGGCTATTATACACAGACCATTAAGAGACTAAAGATTAGACACACACAATATCTCTCTCTCTCTCTCTCACACACACACACACACACACACACACACACACACACACACAATCTCTCTCTCTCACACACACATCACACACAAACACAATCTCTCTCTTACACACACACACACAATCTCTCTCTCTCTTACACAGACACATACACACACACACACACACACAATCTCTCTTGCTCTCACACACACACACACAATCTCTCTCTCACACACGTCACACACACAGACACACACACACACACGCACAGACACGGTTCTCAGCAAACACATTTCAGTTGTTATATTAAACATATTGTGTTACTGTGGCTCAGTGGTAGAGCATTGCGTTAGCAGCCCAAATGTTGTGGGTTCGATTCCCAGGGAACACACATACTGACAAAAAATGTATAGCATGAATGCACTAATTCGCTTTGGATAAAAGCATCTGCTAAATGCATAAATGTAAAATGTATATATTGTTTTATTAAATCCTTTGACAGCAAGGCTGACCTTCTCACAAGCACACAAATACTGCACGACAGTTCATCTGATCATCACAATACAGCATTACATCAAACCCAGAAACATGTCACATATGAAACAACGGTTTAACAACAGAGATCAAAAACATGCTGAATACTGAAAAAACACAGAAATAAATAACTCTGAAGATAAAACAACAACGGCTTGAGAACGTGAGATACAGATGGAGAACTGCAGAAGAAGCGCATGATTGAATCGAGTCTTATTACAGAGCAGCAGCACATTAATATATATATATATATATATTCATATAAACTCAGCCGATATAAAGAGGCACTGATCAGAGAATCACTGATCTCAGGTCAGTCATTTATAACAGAAAGAGCAGCTTCCATACAGACCAAAATATACTGATGCACTGACAATATCTGTTATCAAATATTAAAACTGATTTCCTAAACTCTTTGTAATGTATTCAAATGTGTACAAAAGTACAATACAATACAAATCTTGGCATATTTTCCACTGACTGTTTTTCACTAAATAAACACAATGACACCCAGTCTTATTGATTTATGTGTAATCATATCAATAACAGCTATATCTGAAGCATGAAACCGCATGCCGTGAGCGACGCAAGTGAACGGATTCAATCAGAACGAATCTGTTCATCATTCAGACATAACTCGTCTGCCGCTGCTTTCTTTACAAATGTAAGCAGCCGAAATAACTATAACATAGCACATATTCCTCACTGTCAATACATCGGCAATATTTAACACGTACAGAAACAGCATTAATTCAGTCAGATCTAACAGTCGCAGACATACTGTCTGAATGGTGTGTGTGTGAGAGCGAAAGAGAGAGAGAGTGTGTGTGTGTGTGTGTGTGTGTGTGTGTGTGTCTGTCTGTGTGTGAGTGTGTGTGTGTGTGTGTGTGTGTGTGTGTGTGTGTTGAATGGCATAAACAGTACATCGTTTTAAAATGTCAAATGCTTTTATATTTGATATGCATGTAAATGAGATTAATTTGATCGTCATCGCTGTCCTATAATAACTCTCACACACTTAGTATTTAAACCAATGGATGTCTATGGGAGTTTAATCCTGGTGCAGAATAAAAACAACTTTCATCTCACAATCCTGGCTCTTTTATAGTTTATATCTCACTCTCACACCTGTGTTCTGAGTTTCTCTGTGCGTTTGGAGCGTCTAGCGTGTGTGCCGCAGCATGCCGGGCGAGCGTAGCTCCTCCTCTATGACGGGGTCGTCCGGCTGCACGGGCCGCGGCGGGGGGTAGTTGGGCTGGTAGTAGGAGGTGTAGGAGCCGTAGGGGTCGTCGTCTTCGGCCTCGGGGTCGTATGGCTGGTAGGAGCTGGGCGGCAGTTGAACTACAGGAACATCTGTGTCAGTGAGGTCAGCATCGACGCCCGGCTCTGAGCCGCAAACACACAGCGTACAAGCAGCATGAGAGAGACACGCGTTACTGATGCACAAGCAGCCCAGGCCACACCCACTGCCCCCAAAGATAAAACACCATTCACTGATGCCCAGGCCACACCCACTGCCCCCAAAGATAAAACACCATTCACTGATGCCCAGGCCACACCCACTGCCCCGCCCCCAAAAATACAACACCATTCACTGATGCCCAGGCCACACCCTCCTAATGCCCCGCCCCCAAAGATACAACACCATTCATGGAAGCATAGGCCACACGCTCCCAATACCCCGCCCCCAAAGATACAACACCATTCACTGATGCCCAGGCCACACCCTCCTAAAGCCCCGCCCCAAAAGATACAGATACAACACCATACACAGATACCCAGGCCACACCCTCATAATGCCCCACCCCAAAGATACAACACCATTCACTGATGCAAAGGCCACACCCTCCTAATGCCCCGCCCCCAAAGATACAAAACCATTAATCGATGCCCAGGCCAAACCCATTGCCCCGCCCCCAAAGATACAAAACTATTCACTGATGCCCAGGCCAAACCCATTGCCCCGCCCCCACAGACACGCATCACCAATCACGCGTTAGATGTTCAGCCTGTTTCAGTGTGAGTGTGTCAGGAACAACACACTAGTATTTCTGCAGTATGTACTCAGTGTACAGTATGTGAATCCTCTGCACTCGTACAGTACTGAGTATTATTCACAGCACATGAACTACAGCCAACGCCATTTCTACAGTAATCTGAGACTTACTGAATCAAACATGCAGCATAGAGAGGTCATGTGACTGTTTGAAATATTCAGTCCTACACACTATATAAAGGAGCATGATGCAGGAGGGCTGCATGAACACAGATACTTGATTTAAAATGCATTTTAAAAAAGCTCAATGTTTGCTCAATTTTGCAATTCAGGATTTGGGATTGCAATTGCAATTTTGCCATTTTTTTATTTATATATTAATATGACTATAATAATGATTTAATTATTTTTTATATCTTTATTTTTTTTAGAATTATTTGTATTATTTGTTATATAAAATTAGAATTAAATAAAAATATGAAATGTTACAATTGTAATTTTGAATTGTATATTAAAAAAAACGAATATTTGTAGACATTAGCTGTTTTAATTTTCAAACATCAAGCATTTACTTTGACAGAAAACATCAGGCAGCCCTAAAGCTTCTCTTTTGATGTTTATGAAGATGTTCAGCACATGCTGTCTTTTAAATGCTCGTTAAAGTGAGTCATAATCAGAGCGGATGCAGTTCATGTCGCAGTCAGTTTAATAATCACAGTTTTATTTTAATCATGCAGTCTTATGCATAACTCCAGTCTGAACATCTAGAGTGAGAGTTAATGTTGTCTCATGCAGCGCATGCACAGAGACATCATCATCACGAGAGCATAACATTACGAGCCTTATGAAGCGCATTAAGAGCAGCAGTGAGGGTAAGTTACACACATACACACGCACGCACGCACGCGCACGCACACACACACACACACACAGACAGACAGACAGAGTGACAGACGCGCACACACACTCACACGTACACACACACACACACGCACGCACGCACGCACGCACACACGCGCACACACACACACACACACACACACACACACACACACACAGCCAGACAGACAGACGCACACACGCACTCACACGTACACACACACACACACACACACACACACACACACACACACAGACAGACGCGCAAATGCACTCACACACACACACACACTCACCTCCCACATTGTAGCCGAGGCAGGCGTTCTGGTCGCAGTATCCAGGCGGGCCGGGCGGACCAACCGGTCCTGGAATCCCGGATCTGCCGGGACTGCCGGAGTTACCGGGGCGGCCAGATGGACCTGTACTTCCTGTTCTGCCTTCACCAGGAGCTCCTGTGGTACAGCAGGAAACGGATTCCTCAGCTTCCTGTTTCATATTCTATTCAGTCATTTGACTACAAAGTCTATTTGTGTAGTAGTTGTGCAGTTATCCATCTGAAGTTATCATATTGTGATGAAAGATTATCAAAACCAACATTGATTTGTTGGTTTTGTTCATGGATCTCCGCAGCATCCGATCCCGCACTAGCCGACTGAGGGACAGCTTTTTCCCTCAGGCTATCAGGCTAATGAACAGTCAGAAATAACTCACCCACATCACACTCCCTCTCACACAACATGCCATGCACTGCACTTTAACACAGTTCAACTGGACTACACGCACACACTGCGCTAACACATCTGCTATCACTGGACACCATACAAAGCACATCCACGACACTGCATATGAATAATCTATTGCACCTTTGCACAACTATCTGTTGCACAACCATCTGCTATAAATGGAGCACGCTCGTAAGAATT
This sequence comes from Schizopygopsis malacanthus, assembly GCA_027474115.1. Taxonomy (NCBI): domain Eukaryota; kingdom Metazoa; phylum Chordata; class Actinopteri; order Cypriniformes; family Cyprinidae; genus Schizopygopsis; species Schizopygopsis malacanthus. Next base: position 35,218 of record JAPDDM010000340.1, read on the forward strand.
TCACTCACCAAGGCACTTGTGCTGTGGTGATGTGACAATAAAAAGAGATTTGTGATTTCCTTACATGAATTAAGACAGTAAACACTGTGTGTGCATGTGTGTGTGAGTCACACAATCTGTCAAACACATCTTACCAGCAAACATACACTCGTTCACATCCTTCTCTTCACTCACTGAGGCAGACGTCTCCAAACTCATCCTTTCTAATCATCCTACTACTTGTCCTAGTATCTCTTCACACTGGTGTTTTCCCCTCAGCATTTAGTCTGGCTCGTATAACCCCACTACTTAAGAAACCCACCCTTAACCCATATCTTTTAGAGAACTACAGACCGGTTTCACTTCTACCTTTCATTGCAAAAACACTTGAACAAACCACGTCTCTGCCTTTCTCACACAGAACAACCTCCTGGACAGCAACCAGTCTGGCTTCAGAAGTGGACATTCCACCAAAACTGCCTTGCTCTCAGTTGTTGAAGACCTCAGACTTGCAAGAGCAGCTTCCAAGTCTTCATTACTTATATTGCTGGATCTGTCTGCTACTTTTGATACGGTCTACCACCAGATCCTCCTGTCAACCCTATTGAGAAAGGGCATCTCAGGAACCACACTCCAATGGTTTGACTCTTACCTCTCAGATAGGTCCTTCAAAGTATCTTGGAGAGGCGAGGCGTCCAAGTCACAACATCTAACTAGTGGGGTGCCTCAAGGCTCAGTTCTTGCACCACTTCTCTTCTCTGTCTACATGGCTTCACTAGGTTCTGTCATTCAGAAACATGGTTTTTCATATCACTGCTACGCTGATGACACTCAACTCTACCTCTCATTTCATCCTGATGATCTGGCGATAGCTGCTTGCATCACCTTCAACTCAACCTTGCCAAGACAGAACTGCTTGTGGTTCCATCAAACCCATCGTTTCATCATAATTTCACCATCCAGTTAGGCACATCAACCACAACTCCTTCAAAAACAGCCAGAAACCTTGTAGCTATGATTGATGATCAGCTGACTTTCTCAGACCACATTGCTAAAATGACCCGGTCCTGCAGATTTGCTATATACAACATCAAGAAGATCAGGACTCCTTGTTCAGGCTCTTGTTCTGTCCAGACTGGACTATTGCAATGCACTCTTGCCAGTTATATCAAACCTTTACAATTAATCCAGAACGGGGTAGCAAGATTACTTTTTAATGAGCCAAAAAGAATGCACGTCACACATCTGTTCATCAATTTGCACTGGTTACTAGGGTTGGGTATCGTTCAAATTTGAACCGGTACGGTACCGGTATCGGTATCTGAAATTTGGTACTATTACCATTTTTCGGTACTTTACTCTCTGTGTAATATCAAAAACAATTTATTTCAGTGAAAAGATTAGTCCAAAACTCTAAATTTCAACATTTTGAACAATAGAGCCCTAAAAAAAAAAATTCTTCCAGAAATTCTTGTTTTATTTTTTCTGATAATCAAATAAAGGCATGAAACATTTATTTATTTTTTATCAAATGAAACCCTTTTACTTTTTGGCAAACAAACAGCGGCTTACTGTTAAAATGAATAAATGGTGTGAATATTCCTTTAAAAAAGTTTTAATAATAATTGTATTTGTTTCTACAATTAAGTGGTTAATGGGTTGTAATAATTATTTGTGTGTGTCTCTGTGTGTGTGTATTTGTGTTTATCTGTGTGTGTGTGTCTCTATGTGTGTGGGTGTTATTCTCTGTGTGTGTGTATGTGTGTTTATCTGTGTGTGTGTCTCTGTGTGTGTGTGTGTGTGTGTGTGTGTGTGTGTTTCTCTATGTGTGTGTATGTATGTATGTGTGTGTGTGTGTGTGTGAGTCTCTGTGTTTCTCTGTGTGTGTGTGAGTCTCTGTGTGTTTCTCTGTGTCTGTGTGTGTGTCTCTCTCTCTCTCTCTCTCTCTCTGTATGTGTGTGTGTATGTATGTTTATCTGTGTGTGTGTCTCTGTATGTGTGTGTGTATGTATGTTTATCTGTGTGTGTGTGTGTGTGTGTGTGTGTGTGTGTGTGTGACTGTATGTGTGTGACTGTGTCTGTGTGTGTGTGTGTGTGTGTGTGTGTGTGTGACTGTGTCTGTGTGTGTGTGTGTGTGTGTGTGTGTGACTGTGTCTGTGTGTGTGTGTGTGTGTGTGTGTGTGTGTGTGTGTGTGTGTGTGTGTCTCTCTGTGTGAGTGTGTGTGTGTGTATGTATGTGTGTTTATGTCTGTGTGTGTGTGTGTGTGTGTTTATCTCTGTGTGTGTGTGTCTCTCTGTGTGAGTGTGTGTGTGTGTCTCTCTCTGTGTGTGTGTATATCTTTGTGTGTGTGTGAGTGTGTGTGTGTGTGTGTGTGTGTGTGTGTTCACCTGGCGGTCCAGCAGGTCCTCTGGGTCCCTGGACTCCCACACCTGGACTGCCCTTCTCTCCCTTCTCGCCCAGAGGTCCTGATGACGATAAACACACACAGTTTGGTTATGATTCTCCATCTTCTCAGGTTAGTGCTGTCTGTGTGCTTCAGTCTGTCAGTACAAACACAATCACGCACCTCGGGCTCCCGGCTGGCCATTCTCTCCATTAATGCCGGGGAATCCCGGCCGTCCCGACGGCCCCTGCTCTCCCTGAGGTCCTGGAGACCCCTGTCGGCCCGGCTCTCCCGGCGGCCCGGGAACGGTGCGGATCGACACCGGCTGACTGGGAATGTGGTTCAGAATGGAATTGTACCGCGCCATGTGACCTGCGGCCGGAGAGAGGGAGAGACGTCAGACACACGAACGCAATCCCAGCATGCCGTGCGTCTGCGTCTCTGCACTCACTCTGGATCAGCTGCTCACACACTTGTCTGGCTATGGCTTGGACAGAAGCCGAGGACTGGAGTTCACCCTGTTAAACACACACATGAGCATCAATGAAACACATCAGAGATTACCTTGTTATCCGCTCAGTCTCGTTATTTGACTCACCCGCTCGCCCTTCTCTCCCTTGGGTCCCGGGGAGCCCTGAAACAGACAGAGGAGGGTTTAGCATTGGCTCGTTGATGATATCATGTGCACACGCATGTGGAAACACATACCGGAGGACCCTGGTCTCCTGTGGGTCCTGGAGGGCCATTCTCCCCCGGGGCCCCCGGCACTCCCGGACCCCCCTGAGGATGAGATGCCGGTTATAAACACACTCTTTCGACTGGAGCAGAGCAACACTGACACTGCGGATAACACAGTGTTAATAACACATGGACTCCCATGAAAAACGGATTTGTGAAGGAATTTGGGGGGCTCTCAAAAAAATATTGTTGTTATTTTGATGTGCGATTTTAGTTTTGTGTGACGTGATCATCGTGGATTATTATGTGTAAAATTGCAAATTTACAAAACCTAATTCACTTTAATAAAGATAACTATTCATGCTATTGTTGTCATGAGCATCAAGGTGTGGGGGGGGCTGCGGTGCAAATTCTATGTTTAGTACACGTTAACTCTAAAATAAACATATAAACATCGGAGGCTGTTGATCTGCACTCGAATTCTGCAGCTAGCATCATATAATATAGCCACCATGCAAAAAACAACACATTGTGTGTTAAGGTAAGGCATGGTATTCGCAATTATGTGTTGTGGCTGACTCTCGATGTCTTAGGCCTAATTGAACAGAGGAATTCTGGTATTCTTCTGTAGCTTTAACCGTTGTTCATGTGAACTCAAAGACAGCCTGATTCTTAATTTATAGACTGTTTGTTGTTTCACCTATCAATCCATGTTGATCAATCCTATATAGTGCTTGCATAAAGCAAGTAGTGCATACACTTTGTAAGTCACTGCAAGCACGAACACCCCCCCCCCCGGCTCCACTGGTGAAGCGTGTCGCTGTGTTTATCGTGATCTAGTATTTTTGGACTCACTATGGTTCCCGACGACCCCACTCGTCCCTGAGGCCCGTCCTGACCCGGCAGCCCCTGTGGAGGACGAGAACACAGTGATCATACGGCCAAGCGCAGCGTTAGCATGACGAGCGACAGACACGTTACCCGTAGTCCTGGAGGCCCGTCGCGTCCCGCAGGCCCGGGAGAGCCAGGAACACCCTACAGGAACAAGAGACGATCTTCAGAGTCACAGCAGAGAGAGAGAGAGAGAGAGAGAGAGACAGTGACAGTGACAGTGAGAGAGAGAGAGAGAGAGAGAGAGAGAGAGAGAGAGAGCGGTGAGTGATTTACCTGCAGCCCTGGAGGACCGGCGTCACCCTTCTGACCCGTCTCACCCGGAGCCCCCTACCAAACACAGCTCACTCAATACCAGACACATCTGCGGTGCACTGAAATACTACACTAGCAGAGGAACATCTAGAGGAAGTGACCCCAATAACCCCAATCATGCACCAAACACCTCAAAGGTTCGGTTCTCAAGTTTAGGGCAGGGGTGTCCAAACTTGTTTTTAAAGGGGGTCAGATTCCATAATGTGGACACACCTGGGCGGTCGGATGCTTCTCCCTATATATATTTGTGCTCCTGGATCTTAGCTCTGCGTTCGACACTATCGATCACAACACTCTTTTGAATAGACTTGAAAACTTTGTTCATTAGTGGAAGTGCACTAGCATGGTTCAAATCGTACTTATCTGACCGCCATCAATTCATAGCAGTGAATGAAGAGGTATCATATCGATCACAAGAGCAGTATGGAGTGTGTGTGTGTGTGTGTGTGTGTGTGTGTGTGTGTGTGTGTGTGTGTGTGTGAGTGTGTGAGTGTGTGAGTGTGTGAGTGAGTGTGTGAGTGTGTGTGTGTATGAGTGCAGTATGGAGTACCTCAAGGCTCAGTACTAGGGCCGTTACTTTTCACACTTTACATGTTACTCTTGGGAGATATCATCAGGAAACATGGGGTTAGCTTTCACTGTTATGCTGATGATACTCAGCTCTATATCTCTTCACGGCCCGGTGAAACACACCAAATTGAGAAACTTATGGAATGCATAGTCGATATAAAAAACTGGATGACAAATAATTTCGTACTACTAAATTCTGAAATAACAGAGGTGTTAATTATCAGACCTAAAAACCACACAAGTAATAACCTAGAACACTGTCTAACAGTTGAAGGCTGCTCTCTCGATTCTTCATCATCAGTCAGGAACCTAGGTGTGCTATTTGATAGCACTTTGACAGCCACGTTTCTAGCATTTGTAAAACTGAATTTTTTCATCTTAAAAATATATCTAAACTGACTAATACTCGTCACCTAGACAGCCATCGGGTAAAGACCACTGGAACCAGTGGACCACTTAAAATTTGACTTTGCTGCAGTAGTAACAAACTACTGGTGTCACACCACGGTCTGTCCAGCAGAGGGAGACAGCGAGCGCAAGACCTTCCACAACATCCTCCTGATTTCCTGTTAATTATTAGCTCAATGATATCACCTGTGCCTGGCTTGTTATAGCTAGGGTGTGTGTATATATAAGACCTGCATTTGTTTGTAACTTTGCTCAGGCTTGAAGTTCTTCAGTCTATGCACATTTTGGTTTAAGACTTTTTTGAGACCTATGCTTCTACTATTTAGAAGAATTTTCAGTAAAGACTATTTGCTTTCCTCAAATCCTGCCTCTTGTAGTTCTCTGCAAATTTGGGTCCACACTGCTCCATAGCACAGTGGTTAGTGCTTTGATCTTTCAACTACACACGCTGGTTTCAAGTCCTGGACGTGACAGCAAGCCTGAGCCAACATGATGGACCCAGCAGAGACTGAACAGATTCATGGAGCCCTCAGCAAACAAGGAGTCTTGCTTGGATCACATGAGACACAGCTTCAGAGGCTAACAGATGCTGTGAACCAGATCGGGGATACTCTGCAACAACTCCAAGCACTCTTGCCTCGAGAACATGTGGTAGCATCAACCCCAGACCCTCCACCGTTAGCAGTACCAACGTCCCGAGAACCCAAGATTCCAGCCCCTCAGCGTTATGATGGTAAACCTGGTACCTGCAAGGGTTTCCTAACTCAAGTTTCTCTCATCTTTGAACTTCAACCCTCCACCTTTGCATCTGAGAAGGCTAAGATTGCTTACATAATTTCCCTGTTGTGTGATCGTGCGCTGGATTGGGCCTCAGCCCTCTGGAGACAACAGTCCCCCATTTGCTTGGATCTAAAGGTGTTCACAGATACTCTTCAGCAGGTGTTTGACCATCCAGTCAGTGGTCGTGAGGCGGCAAGAAGACTACTAGATCTATGTCAGGGGAATCAGGCTGTGGCCGATTATGCCATTGACTTCCGTACCCTGGCATCTGAAAGTAGATGGGACTCAGAGGCTCTTGTATCCACCTTCTATCGTGGCCTTTCTGAAGATGTAAAAGATGAACTAGCCAGTAGAGACTGGGGTTCAAGTTTGGAGGAACTCATAACTTTGGCCATTCGAATTGATAACCGTGTTCGTGAACGGAGAAGAGAACGTCGCACTCCTCAGGTTATGCCCATGCAAGCACCTCCAAACATTCCCGAAATGGCCCATCTCAACCAACAAACAGAGGATGAACCCATGCAGCTGGGAGGGACTCGCCTGTCACCAAAGGAAAGAGAGAGACGCAGGAGAGAAGGTCGTTGTTTCTACTGTGGGGGGTCTGATCACATGCGAACCTCCTGTCCTGAATTAGCGTTAAAAGCCAAAGCTCACTAGGGGGTGTGGGGACTCTAGTGAGTGGGTCTGCCCAGTTTGACACTCCTCACTCCCGTTTACTTTTGCCAGCTACCCTTACTTGGGGGGATACTAAGAAGAAGATGGTTACTTTGAAGGCTTTTGTGGATTCAGGAGCAGCTGATAATTTTTTGGACATCGAACTGGCAAATAATTTGTGTATCCCCTATGAGACTTGTCCTTCGCCCTGGAAGGTTGAAGCCCTGGATGGCAGACCTATTGGGTCTGGAATGATTAAATTTAGAACCGTTCCTCTTCATTTAACTATTGAAAATGACCACAGTGAAACTATCTCCTTTTATCTGATTGAATCTTCTAAAGAACCCCTGATCCTGGGTTACCCCTGGTTGCGGCTTCACAATCCTCAGTTTTCTTGGGCCTCAGGAACTCTGCTCTGCTGGGGATTTGCGTGTAAGGACTCCTGTACCCCTCCTGCTTCCTGTGTGGCTGGGAGTAAAGAAATTCTGGCAGCAGTTGAAGAGGTGAGTGCTTGTTCCTGGAATAACCAACTAGATTTGACATCTATACCTCCTGAATACTATGATCTGAGAGAGGTTTTTAGCAAAAAAGGTGCAACTAGTTTACCACCTCATAGACCCTACGACTGTGCTATTGAACTTCTGTCTGGCACACTCCCTCCTAGAAGTCATTTATACTCTCTCTCTGCCCCTGAAACTAAGGCCATGAATGAATATATTCAGGAGGCTTTACAGACTGGCTTCATTCGCCCCTCAACTTCACCAGCTAGTGCTGGTTTCTTTTTTGTCTCTAAGAAAGATGGTAGCCTTAGGCCTTGCATAGACTATCGTGGGCTTAATAAAATAACAGTCAAGAATCGCTACCCTCTTCCGCTTATGTCATCTGCATTTGAATTGCTTCAGAAAGCTAAGATTTTTTCAAAGTTAGATCTGCGAAGTGCTTACAACTTGGTGCGCATTAAGGAAGGTGATGAATGGAAGACAGCTTTCAGTACCACAACTGGCCACTGGGAATACCAAGTTATGCCCTTTGGGTTAGCAAATGCTCCAGCAGTGTTTCAGGCCTTTATCAATGATGTCTTGAGGGAGATGTTAAATCGTTTTGTGTTTGTCTATCTGGATGACATATTAATCTTCTCAGACTCTCGACAGGAACACATTGATCACGTCCAACAAGTTCTGAAGAAGCTACTTGAGAATCATCTCTTCGTAAAGCTAGAAAAGTGTGAGTTCCATGTTTCACAAGTGTCCTTCCTAGGCTATGTTGTCTCTCAAGAAGGCATCCAGATGGAACCTAGGAAGGTATCTGCCATCACCAATTGGCCCCAGCCCAAAACACTGAAGCAGGTGCAGCGATTTCTTGGCTTTGCCAACTTCTATAGGAGGTTTATTCACAACTTCAGTACAATTGCAGCACCCATTTCAGCTCTGACTAAGGGTTCACCCACTCGTATTCAATGGACTGCTGAAGCTTTGGAGTCCTCTGACAGATTAAAGAAACTGTTCTCTTCTGCCCCAATTTTGCTACACCCAGATCCTGAATTGCCTTTTATTGTTGAAGTGGATGCATCTGAAGTGGGAGTAGGAGCAGTTCTCTCTCAGAGGTCAATCAGTGATAACAGAGTTCATCCATGCTCTTTCTTTTCCAGAAGCCTGTCTTCAGCTGAAAGAAACTATGATGTGGGTAACCGAGAACTTTTAGCTGTAAAACTTGCATTAGAAGAGTGGCGCCACTGGTTGGAGGGGTCCAAGCATCCATTCATTGTGTGGACAGACCACAAGAACTTGTCCTACTTACAGCAGGCAAAGCGCCTTAACCCTAGGCAAGCTAGGTGGGCCCTCTTTTTTACCCGTTTTAATTTTGTGATTTCGTACAGACCTGGATCCAAGAATGTTAAGGCTGATGCTCTGTCACGCCAGTATGATTGTGCCCAAAGGAACCGTTCTCCTGAACTCATCATACCCAAAAAACGTATTCTGGCACCTATTCGGCGGTCCATCGAAGATTGTGTGCGTGAGGCACTACATGGTGCATATATTCCAGATGAAGTTCCAACAGGATGTTTGTTTGTTCCCAAGGAAACAAGATTGGAGGTTCTTCAATGGGGCCACACCTCTCCTCTTGCTGGACATTCAGGGATGGAGAGGACTTTGGATTTTGTTCAGCGCCGGTTTTGGTGGCCAGAGATGTTAAGGGATGTTCGCTCTTTTGTGCAGGCCTGCCCAGTTTGCGCTCAGCAGAAGTCTTCTAATCAGCGTCCTGCCGGTCTCCTACACCCCCTGCCAATCCCACAGCGTCCCTGGTCCCATATATCTATGGATTTTATCACTGGCTTGCCAGTATCTGAAGGTAACTCTGTTGTTCTGGTGGTGGTGGACCGTTTTTCTAAAGCTGCACACTTCATTGCTTTACCTAAACTCCCTTCTGCGAAAGATACTGCTGAGATTGTTCTTCAAAATGTTGTAAGGATCCATGGAATACCAGTGGCTATTGTCACTGATCGGGGCCCTCAGTTCATGTCTCGCTACTGGAGGGCTTTCTGGTCTCTATTTGGCTCTTCTGTCAGTCTCTCTTCAGGTTTCCACCCCCAGTCAAATGGTCAAACAGAACGGGTAAATCAGGAACTGGAGAAATACCTTCGCTGCTTCACATCTCATCAGCCATCCTCTTGGAGTCGGTTCTTGGTCTGGGCAGAGCTGGCACATAACACCTTGCGTAGCTCCTCCACTGGGTTTTCCCCGTTCAAGTGTCAATTCGGGTTTGAGCCACCACTGTTCTTCAGTCAAGAAGTAGAGGTAGGAGTTCCTAATGCCGAAAAGTTAATTGAACGTTGCAAAAGGACATGGAAAAGGGCTCACCTGGCTTTGAAACATGCTTCAACCCGCTACAAGAAGCAAGCTGATAAGAGAAGGAGGGATATTCCATCCTTCAGAACAGGACAAAGGGTCTGGCTCTCTGCTAAGGACTTGCCTTTAAAAGTTGAATCCAAAAAACTTGCCCCAAGATTTGTTGGTCCATTCAAAATCACCAGAAGGGTCAACCCTGTTACATACCAGCTTGCTTTACCTAGATCTATGAGAGTAAGACCCACTTTTCATGTCTCCCAACTGAAACCTGTAATAACCTCTCCTTTGTCTTCTCCAGTTCCTGCCCCTCCCCCTCCTCGCACTATTGAAGGTGGTCTCACATATACAGTGAGGAGGCTGTTAGATTCAAGACGGCGTGGCCGTGGCTTCCATTATTTGGTCGATTGGGAGGGATATGGGCCTGAGGAGCGTACCTGGGTGCCAGCCAGACACATCTTGGACCCAGACCTGATCCAATCATTTCATCGCCTGCATCCTGACTGTCCTGGGCCGTCGGGAGCCGGCCGTAAAGGGGGGGGCCCTGTCACACCACGGTCTGTCCAGCAGAGGGAGACAGCGAGCGCAAGACCTTCCACAACATCCTCCTGATTTCCTGTTAATTATTAGCTCAATGATATCACCTGTGCCTGGCTTGTTATAGCTAGGGTGTGTGTATATATAAGACCTGCATTTGTTTGTAACTTTGCTCAGGCTTGAAGTTCTTCAGTCTATGCACATTTTGGTTTAAGACTTTTTTGAGACCTATGCTTCTACTATTTAGAAGAATTTTCAGTAAAGACTATTTGCTTTCCTCAAATCCTGCCTCTTGTAGTTCTCTGCAAATTTGGGTCCACACTGCTCCATAGCACAGTGGTTAGTGCTTTGATCTTTCAACTACACACGCTGGTTTCAAGTCCTGGACGTGACAACTGGTTCGTCTGGCCGGAGGGGAACTGCCCCCCCGACTGAGCCTGGTTTCTCCGTTCTGTCACCGATGGAGTTTGGGTTCCTCTGGCTCGCTTAGTTGGGGACACTTCATTTCCAGCGATATCATCGACTTGATTGCACAGATACTGTTTAAACTGAACTGAGCTGGACGATGACATCACTGAATTCAATAATGAAATGCCTTTAACTGAAAAATGGGCGTTTAATCTTATAATTTTACATTAGTGATACACTATTTTCCTATTTTGATATTGTGCAGTTGCCTTGACACAACTTGTATTGTTAAAAGCGCTTTATAAATAAAGGTGACTTGACAAATCACAATTTGAAATTTTTAAGTTTTTAAAGGTTTGCATTTATAAAAATGCAACGGTCAAAACATAAAAGTTCAGGTTTGGTGGAAAACTGTCGTACAAACGCCCACTTACACCCAAAGTACACTTCGTTTTTATTATACGTACGTTAGCGTGCATCAGCTGTTCAAAGTTGTCTGCGCTTTTTCACTCCAGATGTTATGAGTGATAAAAATGTCTTCATATGCATTAAAATAGAGTTGCAGATGTCTTTTAATCTTGTCAATGTGGGCGTCTATATTTTCGTTAGTTGTAGTTCTTGTTCTGTCTCTGGCTCAGTGCTCAGAGCAAGTACTGCAGAAACAAGTCTAAGCGCACCTCCACTCATTTAATATTAATTTAATGAACGTGAACGGAAGATTCCCGTCTAGCATATGTCTCTGAGAAATAACGGAGATGTGTGTGAGATTAACAGGGTCACTTCATTTCTCTCAGATGCAGTAGTTGTGAATCTGTGTGAACTATGGCTGTCAAAACGGCTGGAAAACTACATTTTACTACCGTAACAATAATAATCAAATTATATTCGAAGTCAAAAGACTTCATGGTAGAGGGGAAGAAGTACTGTATTCCTACTATGATCAATTATAAACCAGCAAATCAAGTAGGGCTGCAACTAACGATTATTTTGATAATCGATTAGTTGGTCGATTATTATTTCGATTAATCGATTAATCAGATTAAATCAAATTATGTTATTTATTGACAAAATACACACAATTCCACATTCTGCTCAATGTCCTTCAAACACACGGAATGCTATGAAAACATACAGTGCTTCATTTATTAAACCACCTGTCATAAAGAGAAAACAAATATTTTAGGAATCTGTCAAAAAATTGTTTAAATCTTAAAATGTTATTGTCATTTATTGGGCAAATTACAAACAGAAACAACTAATTAGTATTTATAATAACAAAAATGGCCTCATAACAGCTTGCATCCTTGCTTGCATTGTTTATGTACTTTTTGACTGTAATTGGGTATCTGAAAAAAAATTCAAGTGCTCTGCCTTTCTGTCAAAGATAACAGCAATAATTATATTATAGCATTAGAAATAGCCTACTACTGTTACTAAAGAGCTTACGCATTTTGGAGGACTACCCAATACAGGAAGCTAAACATGATTTTGGTAATCACCAATGCTGTTAGAGCAGCAGTGGCACAAACCTTACATAATTTGTTAAAAACCTTACATAAATGTGTTTTAATAAATTTGTTAAGCATTGTATTTGTGAATATAGTTTAAATTAGGACTAAACGATTTTAGAAAATAATCTAATTTACCAATATTACGATTTAATATGCTTTTTTTTTTTTAAAGCTCTTCATATTCATTATTAATCAAAGACATACAATAAATCAATGTATAGTGTGCAGTGTTGGGCACGATACTTTAAAAAGGTAATTCGTTATATTACTAGTTACTTCTCACAAATACTAACCGAGTTACATCGTTATAAAATAAACTAATTACCAGGGAAAGTAATTATTGTTACTTAAAAAAAAAGGTTAAAATATGTCAAATAACTTGGATGCCCCAATATTAAATATGTTAAATAAATGAAATGGTCTCCAAATAGAATACATTATTATTATAAAACGTTACACTAATCTACACCATTTTAATGTTTTTGTGGGACAATGTGAGAGACACCTATCAAATTCAATTGATTATTTCAGTCAAACTTTAAAATATGATAGTATGATAATTTATCATTATATGATGATAGAACTTTAGAATAACCATGTATGAATGCATATTTGTCATGTTGTCTGAACTTAGGACTGGTGGTGGTGCTTAAGATATTGTTTGTCATTTAGTGTTTCTATAAAAAAGGGGAAAAAACCTACAAATAATACTGATAACATACCGCGAATTGTACTATTAATAACCATATAAAACGCACCAAGGATTATTGAGCTGCTGGGTTCATGAATATTAATCAGGTCGTCTGCATTCGCTCGAACTGATTCGCTGAAATCAAAACAGGGGCGATGATAGGTGAGCACCGGCCAATGAGATTACTGTTTGCGCATTAGCTCCGCCCACTACAGGAGAACCCGGCAACCCGAATATCGTTTACGCGTAGCTCGTCAATTCCGCATGTTATAAAAGACCCGCGGACACGAAAACAACCCGCGGCAAACTGCGGACTTGGCAACATAGCAGCGTGCCAACATGATGCTTTCTCTGAAGACCGCTTAGATGTGTTTGACTTAAAGCAGCGCAGCTAGACCGATCGGTGTGTGTCATCAAAGTACTGCGAGTGCTATAAGAGTCGTCTCCTAATGCTTTCTCTCGCCGTACTTGGATGTCATACAATCGTCATACATTACTCTTAAAAATGTAAATGATAATAAAGACACGGTGTGAGAGGAATGTTCTGCAGGAACTTTTATCACAGTCATGTTTTACTGTCATTTCTTTATCCTGTAAAAGGCGGTTATGGAGCATCTCATATTTATATTCAGACAATTACATGCTGTTATACCTTTAAAGTTCCTACTCTCATAAAATATACACACTGCATGTTGACTTTTAAACCTTAAATTAACTTTCAACAACAGATAATTCAGTGCAATGGATATGTTTGCGGACGCAATGTACGGATATGTTTTGAGGACGCACACGCATCTGTCACAGCGCCTGACAGGGCAAGCCTTTACACTAATGCATTAACTTAAAGCTCAAAATAAAGAATTATCATGCAAAATGGATCACGTACTTCTCCCGCAGCATCTCATTCTGTTTCCTACACTATTTTGAGATGCATTTTGTCCATAGAAATACGTTATTTAGAGCGGTAATTTGAGCAACCGGCTGAAGTTGGACGTGCACTGTGGGCGGACCCGACTAATCGATTATGAGAAACGTTGTCGATGATTTTCATAATCGATAATAATCGATTTTATCGATTCGTTGTTGCAGCCCTAAAATCAAGCACCGCACTTTTATATTGAAAGCAATAAAATAACATGTCTTGTAATGTAATGACTGTAACGAACATTTAAATGTTAATACATCTGATCATGTCTTAATTTGCATGCAAAGAAACTGAGGCAATGTGCGTGTGGATGAGTGGAAGTGCATCAGTAAGATAAGAAAAAACTAACAGACATATAATATATTATCATTTAAAAAAAATGTAACAATGGGATGTTACAATGTTACAGCTAAACGCTTATCAACAGACGATTTTTGAATTCAAATGTGCATTTTTGAAAACTCTATATTATATAGATATTTGAAGCTCGTTTTGTACTTTGACAGCCCAAGTGTGAATGAGTGATCAGTGTGGAGGTGCTGATAGTTACTGAAGGGCCTCTGATGGAGCGTCCGCTGGGCCCCGGGGGACCGGGAGGCCCCTGAGCACCTGGAACACCAGCGTCCCCGACTGGACCAACAGGACCCTACACACACACACACACCTGTGCTAATCCACTCATATATTCACCCATTTTATCTCTCGTGAGGTGGATTGTGGGTAATACTGTACCACAGGGCCGGGTTCACCTCGATCTCCTCTGGCTCCTCTGCTGCCCGGGCCTCCCTGTCACACACATACACACACACACACACACACACACACACACACACATGAAGAGAGACAGACACACACACAGAGAGAGACACACACACACACACACACACACACACACACACACACATACACACACACACAGAGAGACAGACACACACACACACACACACACAGAGAGAGACACACACGCACACACACACACACACACACACACACACACACACACACAGAGATTGAGAGAGAGAGTCAGTGACTGATATCTGAGATGATGATGATGATGGTGGTGGTGATGAAGGGCTCATACGGGGGGTCCGGCGGGGCCGGGGGGGCCCTTGCTGTCCTGAGTGCAGGTGCATGCTCGCGGGAGAGATGGACACTCGGCCTCCTTCCTCTGAAAACAAACAAACAGACTGTACACAAACATTCACGATGATGTGAAACTCAACGAGTCGATTCAAAGCTCAGATTCATCATTTCTCACTCTATTCATTACATTTATTTACCATAGTTTCAAATGTTTTAGATTAAACATTAGGTAGGTAAACATTCCTGTGTGAATCATACATCTGTGTTTTTTTTTCAAACTGAGACTCGTGAGTCAAAGGAAAGTTTATTCTTAATTCATAAAAAAAAAATATATATATATTCAAATATATCAAAACACTTACTACAAAAATATTACATACTGTATTTCATCCAACACCAACCCATGTGACCAGTGTTATTATTACATAACAATATAACATGCATGCATTAACTATTTGATAAATATAATGTAACGATTAGATAAAAAAGTTGTAGTTGAAGTACTAAAGTTAGTAAAACTGCAACAAATAAATTAAGCTAAATATAAATATTACAAAGAAAGATAAAGACTAAGAAAAAAGACAAGAACAATTACTAAACCTTAAAATAAGAGTATATACTAATACTATCAAGTAAATATAAATACTATTATAAAATATAAAGTAACCATAAATACTATAATTTAATAACAATCTAAATATATAATTACTCAAACATAAATGAATAAATAAAACAAAAATAAGGCTGCCATTAAGATAAGTTTAAACATGCAAATGTGTGTTACATTATTAAAGTTGTAAGGGGGTGTATCTCATTTATTTTGAATCTAATTGGCAAAAAGGATGTTTGGCCGTGTACAGCTAGTAATAAATACTACTATTACTAAATACTTATACTGTAACAGAAAACTCTGAATTATTACACTTTAAAACATACACACACACACACACACACACACACACACACACACACACACACAAAACCAGTGTCACACACTCACACACACACACACACACACACACTCTCTCTCTCTCTCTCTCTCTCACACACACACACACACACACACACACACACACACACACACACACACACTCACCAGGCTGGGCAGCTCGCAGCATTTGTCCCGTCGAGCCCATGACGTGCTGCACACGATATCAAAGGACTGCAGCTGAAACTAAACACACACACACACACTTGAGACATGTTATTCTAATACAACCTCATTTATGCTAGGTTTTACTTTGAACACAAACACACACACACACACACACACACAGTACCGGAGCGGAGTTGTCTTTGGCTCCTCTGGATCGCACCATGCGTCCCAGAACCTCCACGCCGTCAGTGCTGATGTTTTTGGCCGCATTAACAGCCTTCTCTCCCGCTGGTATACAGTCCACCATCACCAGAGCCGACGTCTTACTGATGGCGATGTGCAGCTGCGCGCACACACACACACACAGACACATACACACACACACACATCAGACAACAGCACATCCCCTGCTGGACTGGACAGCATCTCCTGCGGCTGTGACCTCTGACCTTATGAAAACTGCCATAGAAGAGCTTCTGGATGTCCGGCCCCTCAAACGTGACCGTCTGGAAATCACCGTTATAATCAGTGTTGAAGTAAGTCAGAGTCTTTCCTACATCTGTGAAGAGAAACCAGGACACGAGTCATTTCAAAAGCACATCTTTATATTCATGCATGTTTTCGGCTCATCGGCATGTTTTCTGTAATGCAGAGAGGGTGTGTGCGAATGGTTGCCAGGTTGGAAAATTACAGTTTTGTTAATCTGCTTACACACAAAATCTTTCCTCGACACAGCTGTCACTGAAACAGCAGAAACACACCAAATCTGCAAAACCAGACTAATTCTCAGCCTCTGATTACATAACACACTTTTTGCAACACACACAATTCTCTACGCAACACACACATCTAACAGGAATTAATATTATAGCAAATGTTTGCTTCTGAGACGCGTTTGTGATATTTCGAATGCAAGATATATGAGGAATTTTGTGTGCAATTCTTGGATTTGTGTGCAAAGTTTGGGAAATGTGTGTAAGCAGTTAAAAATACAACAAACAACTAAGTAAACCACTGGACAGAAAATGCATTCATTTATGAAAAAAAGTTCTAATTTGGGGATTTAAACTCTAGAAACCTGGCAACCGCAGTCATGAACGCTTGCTACCATGATAGGGCAGATGCCAAATTACAAACGTTTCAGTATAAATAATCAGCAGGCTAACGTGGCAGATGATGATGCGTAATAAAACGAGAGAAACATAAATCCTAATGACAATTATGAAACGGATCGCTTGATTGGCCGAGCAGCGTTCGAAGACATAGAACATTACAAAGTAACACACACACCTTTGTTTTCGTTTGTGTGTTGCTCGGCAACCGTTTCTGAGCTTGGCGGAAGAATAATGTTTTTATTAATATAATTACATTTTATTTGCTTTGTTTTATTTTGTGAAAGCTTGCCACGTGTGTGTCCCTGGAGCACAAACACAGTCATATTTGTATAAAATTATGAATTTATATTTCATAAGCAGCACAGGTATATTTGAAGCAATAGACAACAATATATCGTATACATTTCTCTTTTATGCCAAAAATCATTAGATCTTAAGATCATGTTCCATGAAGGTATTTCCAACCGTAAATATATCAAAACGTAATTATTGATTAGTAATATGCATTGGTATGAACTTCATTTGTACAACTTTAAAGATGATTTTCTCAATATTTAGATGTTTTTTGCACCCTCAGATTCCAGATTTACAAATATTGTCCAAACCATACATCAATGGAAATATGATTTATTTATCTTTCATGGACCCTTATGACTCTTATATGCTCCAGGGACACATATAGGAGCCCCGTGAACAACGCCCCCCAGCGGTTATAAACTCTCTGTAATCGCTTTATTAAATTATGATTGATCATGCAGCTCAGCGTGAACCGCTCGTTCCGTGAGGATTACTCACTGTCCAGAATGACTCCCACCAGCGGCTCGTTGTTGCTGTTCAGGACTTCCCACAATGCAAAGGGCTCTGGCGGGGTTTCTGGGAGCAGGCGGAAGAGCATGGTGATGGTGTAGTCCGACGGCAGACCCTCCGGATGGATGAACCTGCGCCATCAGAGTTCACATTCATTTATACGTACAAGCCCTTGCACACGTATATGTGCATGCTAATTAATGCATAGCGATGGCTCAGTTTGATGCGATACTAGAGCCACATGTTAAAAAGAAGACCTCAGTGTGCAAGGATCTATATACAGCAGGGATGGGAAGATTCCCCGGTTTAAAAAGTGTTGGCATTTATATCGCGATGCATCGTTTCTAACATATTTGCATCGGTAAAAACGGATTTATTTATATATAACTACTAGTGCATGCTCTACTCTTTTATTATTTAGAAAGTGACCAATAATTTGTATGTAGATTGGTTTCTCGAGAGCATTTTCTCATCACGCGTGAATATAACGAATCACAACAACACTACAGAGACCTGAAGAAAAGCGGAGATTAAAGTCCAGATATAACCTAACAAATCAATCGGGGCTAAAGCGGTTATAAACGACAATGTAAGTTCACACAATCTCACTCATGTGTGCACGCTTGCTTAATCAGCCCTTAATGTCGATCATGGATCAGATCGATGGCAAACAGCGAATATATCTGTGCTGTTTAATGCATAATATATTGCATATAGTCTTCATCTGTAAATGTTAGATTTCTAGATTTTCGTCTATTACAGTTCGCTGAACTATTTTTCGTTTACGGTGTCAGTAATGACTGTGCTGATTTGGTTGTGAATGTTAGGCTGCCTTATTACAAGCATTGACTTGTGTGTTTTGCATCACTGGTGCAGTGTCCGTTCTTCCGGCTCACGCTGTTCTGTCGTTTATTAAAAAGTTTATCCATATTGCACCAAAATGTGACACTGCACTGCCTCGGTGAACGGTTCTCAACATAATAAAGATGCAAACGGAGATTCCAGGCTTTATTAGAGAGAAGAATATGTTCAGCCCACTCCCTCCGAAGCTTCGAATATTCAGTGTTGATTACTACCGAAGCTTCGAAGCTCAAAAAACCCTATTCGGACCAACCCTACACACAATTGACCTATCGGTAAGCCCCGCCCCTCGAATGCAGAATAGCCAATGGGTAACTAAGGGGGCGGGGCTTACCAATAGCTCAATTGTGTGAAGTGAACGGGTCTTTACAGTATTAAACAGGAAAATCGGTATGTGTCCGTAATGCAAAAGGACAATATTAAACACTCATTTTACAGTTCAAATCAGTTCGTTATTGAATTCAGTGATGTCATCGTCCAGTGTCTGTGCGATCAGGTCGACGATAATCACTGGAAGTTAAGCGTTGCCAACTAAGCAAGGAAGGAGGAAGCTAAATTAGTAATTTTACATTATTAACACACTATTTTGCTAATGTGCAGTTGCTTTGACACAATCTGTATTGTTTAAAGCGCTGTATAAATGAAGGAGACTTGACTGCGCGTCGTTAGTAAAAGCTGACAGTGCTATTTTAACGCCGAAGACGGTTTGCGCTGGCGTCACCTAGTGGGCTGCGTGACGAGCGCGTCGCTGCCGAGTCTGAAGCTGCTGTAGCTGTTGAAGGTCCCCGGCTCCATGGACACGCCGCTCACACTGCTGTACTGATGCTCCACCAGTCCAAACATCTCCATCATCCTGAACCCTGAACACAACCATCAGTCAAGAACGAGCAGAACCCAGTCCTGCCCTCAGCTGCTCAAAGTGTGTGTGTGTGTGTGAGAGAGAGTGTGTGTGAGTGTGTGTGGGTGTGGGTGTGTGAGAGAGAGTGTGTGTGTGTGTGTGAGTTAGTGTGTGAGTGTGTGTGTGTGTGTGTGTGTGTGTGTGTGTGTGAGTGTGTATGTGCTTTGTTACAATTTGTATTGTTAAAGGCGCTATATAAATAAAGTGACTATGTGAGTGAGTGAGTGAGTGTCTGTGTGAGTTAGTGTGAGTGTGTGTGTGTGTGTGTGTGTGTGTGTGTGTGAGTGAGTGAGTGAGTGTGTGTGTGTGTGTGTGTGTGTGTGTGTCTGTGTGTGTCTGTGTGTGTGTGTGTGTGTGTGTGTGTGTGTGTGTGTGTGTGTGTGTGTGTGTGTGTGTGTGTGTGTGTGTGTGTCGTGTGTGTGAGTGAGTGTGAGTGTGTGTTTTGTGTGTGTGTGAGTGTGTGTGTAGTGTGTGAGTGTGTCTGTGTGTGTGAGTGTGTGTGTGTGTGCGTGTGTGTGTGTGTGTGCGTGTGTGTGAGTGTGAGTGTGTGTGTGTGTGTGTGTGTGTGTGTGTGTGTGAGAGTGTGTGTGTGCGAGTGTCTGGGCGAGCGTGTGTGTGTGTGCGTGTGTGTGTGTGTGAGAGTGTGTCTGTGTGTGTGCGTGTCTGTGTGTGTGTGTGCAATAGCACATGTCTGTGTGTGTATGTATAAAAACCATTACGTGCGCGTGTCTGTGTGTGTGTGTGTGTGTGTGTGTGTGTGTGTGGGCATGGAAAGTTTATGTAAACCATAAAAACCAACATGGTTTATGAGGACACAAATGTATAATAACATGTGTGGTTTGTGGTTTACAAGGAGAAGGTGATTTATGAGGACTGGTCCCCAAATTTAAAACGTTATAAATCATACAGAGTGAGTTTTTTTGAGGGAAAATAGAAATGCACCGTCTCCTGTGAGGGCTAAGTTTAGGTGTAGGGTAGGTGTAGGGCAATAGCACATACAGTTTGTACAGTATAAAAACCATTACGCCTATGGAAAGTCCCCGTAAACCATAAAAACCAACATGTGTGTGTGTGTGTGTGTGTGGTTTACCTGGTAAAGTGCTGCCGCTCATGGGTACTGATGGACACGCTAAAGACGACAAGAGAGAACAAACACACGCTCATTACACACACACACACAACACGCGTTTATCTAATAAGATCATGCTGTAGACTTCTATTATTGTTCTATACATATAGAGTATTAATTATACTATAGTCACACACAAACACTAACAGACTAAAACTTTCTGCATAGTTAGAATTGTAACTACATTTATAGTATTTGTATGCTGCTTTTAGAAATGATGATGTTAGTCAGGTTTATACCACTTCTGGGTACAAATGATCCCCGAAATATGGACAGGTTGATAAACCACACCAGGGTTATTATGGTTAACTAAAACTAAAACTATATATATATACAAAAAAAATTAACAAAACATTTTAACGAAGTAAAATATATAAAAAAACTAGTTGCCATGAAAAATATAAAATATTAACAAAAACAGTATATCAATGTTACTGAAGTAACACACACACACACACACACACACATTCTCTCTCTCTCTCACACACTCACACACACACACACACACACACACTCTCTCTCACACACACACACACACACACACTCTCTCTCACTCTCTCTCTCTCTCTCACACACACACACACACTCTCTCTCTCTCACACACACACACACACACACACACACACACACTCTCTCTCTTTCTCACACACACACACATACTCTCTCTCTCAAACACACACTCACTGGCTGATGCAGCTTCGCACACAAAGGTGATGAGTTTCTCCTCGATGTTTCTGAAAGCGTCCAGGTCGTCGACGAAGAACACGTGTCTCTCGCTGGGTTTGCTGGCGATGCTCACCAGCTCGCCGTAATCAGCATCAGCAAAACCGATGGCAAACACGATGTAACCTACAACAAACACAGGCTAAAGCAGACGTTTTCAAACGAGACCCGGACCTCAGCTTGGCTCCGACATAATCACAACAGCAGCGCCATTTCTAAACGAACACCACGAGTGCGCAGGTTCTTTTACTGTAATGATATTTTGGCGTCATGTCCTCTAATATTTTCTCATCTAGAGCCAAACGTGCTTCATTCAAGTCATTTTCGTGTGTGTCACAGTTATTTTTAAAGGGTTAAATCAGCCAAAAATGAAAACTAGCCCATGTTTTACTCGTCCTCGAGGCATCCTAGGTGCATATGGCTTTCTATAATATAATATAATATAATATAATATAATATAATATAATATAATATAATATAATATAATATAATAAAGTTATATTAAAAACTGCTCTGTTAGAATACGACTAGATGGGTGTTTTTGTTCAACAGTCCAAAAGTAGTCAAATAACGTGCATCCATCCACATTAAAATGTGCCTCATTTTAAATATACATTTTTATTTTACAAAAGCACACTGATTGGCTACAGGAGGCCTTTACCCCCCCGGAGTCGAATGAGGCATGTTTTAATGTAGATAAATACACTTTATTTGACTACTTTTGGACTGTTGAATAAAAACACCCCATCCATTATAACTTTAATATAACTTTATATTATATTATATTATAGAAAGCCATATGCACCTAGGATGCCTCGAGGGCGAGTAAAACATGGGCTAGTTTTCATTTTTGGCTGATTTAACCCTTTAACGACAGACACAGCGAGCAGCAAAATAGATGGATACTTCTGCTAAAACACTGCTGCAGATATAGGTATTTAGTCATATGTGGCATTAATTAATCAGTATGTTAAAATTAACACAATTATTAAAAGTGGGATGGCAAGGGAAGACAGCATACACACTGAAATGACAGTTAACTTTGTTTTCTTCTCATGATGAGCGTGTGTTGATTATGTTTAAGCGAAATATAAAAAAGCACTCCAGACTGAACCGGTATCTTTACGGTCACATGGCCTGCTGCCTTACATGTGTGTCTAAACCTAAAATATAATAAGAGCTTGATTAAACACCAGGGTCCGTATTCTTAACGATTCTAGAGCTCCTAATTTAGCTTAAACATTTCTACGTATGAATCTTAGCTTAAGAGTGATTCAGGACCGATCTAAGAGCGACTGAGCGAGGAAAAGACAAACACTGTTATCATAGTGAGGAGGCAGGGCTTGGTGAGGAGGCGGGGCTTGGTGAGGAGGCGGGGCTTAGTGAGGAGCATTAGTGAACGCACCTTCCGTCTGGAGCTCCTGGGAAACCTGGAGCACGTCGTCTTGGGAACGGCCGTCCGTCAGCACCACCAGGACTTTAGGCACGCCCCTTCTGGCTCCGCCCACCGCCGAGAACACAGAGTCCTTCACATGCTGCATCGCCCGGCCTGCAGAGGTCAGAGGTCAAACACAGTCACACGCGTACGTGTGTGTGTCTGTGTCTCTGTGTGTGCGTGAGTGTGTGTCTGTGTGAGTGTGTGTGTGTGTGTGTGTGTGTGTGTGTGTCTGTGTGTGTGTGTGTGTGTCTGTGTGTGTGTGACTGAGTGTGTGCATGTGTGACTGAGTGTGTGTGACTGAGTGTGTGCATGTGTGTGTGACTGAGTGTGTGTGACTGAGTGTGTGTGTGTGTGTGTGTGTGTGTGTGTGTGTGTGTTTGCGAGTGTGTGTGTCTGTGTGTGTGAGTGTGTGTGTGTGTGTGTGTGTGTGTGTGAGTGTCCGAGTGTGAGTGTCCGTGCGTGCGTGTGTGTGTGTGTGCGTGCGTGCATGTGTGAGTGTCTGTGTGTGTGTGTGTGTGTGTGTGTGTGTGTCACCTGTGAGTGTGTGAGTGTCTGTGTGTGTGTGTGTGTGTGTGTGTGTGAGTGTCTGTGTGTGTGTGTGTGTGTGAGCGTGTGTGTGTGTGTGTGTGTGTGTGTGTGTGTGTGTGTGTGTGTGAGTGTCCGTGTGTGAGTGTCCGTGCGTGCGTGCGTGTGTGTGTGTGCGTGCGTGCATGTGTGTGTGTGTCACCTGTGAGTGTGTGAGTGTCTGTTTGTGAGTGCGTGTGTGTGCTGGTCTTTGCCTGTCTTTGTGTTTCCTCCTTTATATGAGATCCTCTGGATGGCGTCCAGCAGGTTTTCTTTATTATCGTACGAGCTGAGCTTGAACTCGGTGCGAGCGTCGTCGCTGAACTGAGCGATAGCCACCTGAGAGAGACACAGACAGAGGAGGACGGTTTTATCTCCATCTAAAACACTGAACTTTTAATTACATTTAGATATGAATTTATACTTCATCAAAGATAAGGAGACAGTTTTACTAAACAGGGCTAATTAGTGCGAGAGCAATTTCAAAAACAGCACTGATTGGAGGGACATTTCTGCAGGTGATTTACTAACAACAAGCAAATTAAAGAACACAGACGCAACATCTCATTTACATAACGACCAACGCAATATAGAGCAGTCGCAAATACAGAAGCCACAGTGCGCTGAAAAGAAACGAAGGACAAAAATTAAGCCAGAAGTTTTGATAGAGCTCGTATAGCGTGACTCCTTATAAGTCGTCGTTTCTTTTCTGAAGCAAATTAAAAATAACATGGCAAATAATATTTTTGGATAACGTGTTTTTCTGGAATTCAAAATAAATTAATGCATGTGGAAAAAAAACCTGTCTCTTCTACCACACGCTCTCTGTTCTCTGCAGAAACTATTGCAGATGTTTCAAGCACAGAATAGTTTAAAACCTGCTTTTTTGGCGTTAAATAATGGAGCAAATGCCAGTAATATGACGAGCGCAGACGTTAGTAAAACTAGTTGCGTGATTAATTTTAATACTCTCCTCCCATAACTTTAGCGTCTGAAAGGGAAACTCCTACAAATGCATATTCACTAATATCACTGTGTCCACGCCTTTCCAGCGCTAACTCTGCACCGTGCGTCTTTAGTAAATCCTGACCGTACCATTTTAACACTGAAAGACGGTTTGTGCTGGCGCATTATTTAGTAAAACTGGCCCAAGGTGTATTAATGACCAGATTATTATTATTGAATTGTAAAACAGTGTGTGTGTGTGTGTGTATGTGTGTGTGTAAGTGAGTGTGTGTGTGTGTGTGTGTGTGTGTGTGTGTATGTGTGTGTCTATGTGTGTGTGTGTGTGTGTGTGTGTGTGTGAGAGAGTGTGTGTGAGAGTGTGAGAGAGTGTGTGTGTGTGTGTGTATTCACTCTTGATATTTTAGAGTTTATAATATTCACGGCTGAGTTTTTTCTGCTCTGTATTGATTTATGTTAGCACTTCCTAATAATTTTCTAATCTGGTATTTTTTGGCGGTGAAACTGCGTGATTTCAAATCAAGTCCAAACATTGTTCACACAGTAAGTGCTTGACGTGTCACTCACTTGAGTCCCATCCGGGCCGATCCGGTCCAGCGCTCCGGCGGTGCTGTAGAGGAAGCGGATGATCTTCTGGAAGTTGTTGTCTCCGATACTCCACGATCCGTCCACCAGAAACACCAGATCTGCTTTAGCAGCTCGACACACTGACACGCACACACACACACAGAGAGAGAGAGAGAGACACACACACACACACACACACACACACACACACACAACCACACACACACACACACACACACACACACACACAGAAACAGAGAGACACAACCACACAAAGACACACACACACACACACGCGCACACGCACGCACACACACACAGAGAGAGACACACACACACACACACACACACACACACACACAGAGAGAGAGACACACACACACACACACACACACACACACACAGAGAGAGAGACACACACACACACACACACACACACACACACACACACACACATATGAGAACTGCTGCATGAACACTAACAGTCAGTGATGTCATGTGACCCATACCTTCTTTAGTGGCGGGAAGAGTGGGCGGGGGGGCGGTGGTGCTGGGTGTGGTGGGCGGAGCGGTGGCCACAGGAACTACAGACACGTTTGAGTGACAGCGTTACAAAGGAAAACACAGGAACCACTTAGTGCATGTGATGCGCTGTGAGTTTTATAACTCAATATTATAACTTATTTGATTTATGTCCTCTGATCGTATGTACAGTTACAGCATGAAGGAGCGTTTGCTGAATGTGAGTGTGTGTGTGTGGGAGTTTGTGTGCGCGAGTGAGTGAGTGTGTGTGTGTGTGTGTGTGTGTGTGTGTGTGTGTGTGTGTGCGCGCGAGTGTGTGTGTGTGCGTGTGTGAGTGTGTGTGTGTGGGAGTGTGTGTGTGTGTGGGAGTGTGTGTGCGCGAGTGAGTGAGTGAGTGAGTGTGTGTGTGTGTGTGTGTGAGTGTGTGTGTATGAGTGTATGAGTGTGTGTGTGTGTGTGTGTGTGTGTGTGTGTGAGTGTGTGTGTTGTGTGTGTGTGGTGTGTGTGTGTGTGTGTGTGTGTGTGTGAGTGTGAGTGTGTGTGTGTGTGAGTATATGAATGTGTGTGTGTGTGTGGGCATGTTTATGTGGTTTATGAGGACACAAATTTGTATAATGACATGGGTATAACATAGGTATTACAAGGAGAAGGTGATTTATGAGGACATTTTCAGTGTCCCCATAATTTAAAATACTTATAAATCATACAGAGTGAGTTTTTTGAGGGAAAATAGAAATGCACCGTCTCCTGTGAGGGCTAAGTTTAGGTGTAGTTTAGGTGTAGGGCAATAGCACATACAGCTTGTACAGTATAAAAACCATTACGCCTATGGAAAGTCCCCGTAAACCATAAAAACCAACACGTGTGTGTGTGTGTGTGTGTGTGTGTGTGTGTGTGTGTGTGTGTGTGTGTGCATGTGTGTGTGTGTGTGTACATACATGTTCTCTGTGTGGTGGTGACGGCGGGTCCCTCTGTGTCCAGCAGCTGAGCATGAATGCTGATGGTGTACTGTGTGTTTGGGGTCAGGTCATTAAAGCAGTGTCTGGAGGTGGAGCCGCTCAACCTCACTTCCTGTTTCTCACCATCTGAAACAGAGGATGAAAACCCAAAGATGTACACTTCTCTGTGTGTGTGTGTGTGTGTGTTGATATCTACTGCACTGTACATCAGCATCAAGTAAAGAGTGTGAGCTAGACAGACCTTCTCAACCCATATAAGCAGTAACTTAAACAACACTTGCACACTTTTTGCTACTGTTGAGAGATTCTGGCAAAATATCAGTGCTGGTACTACTAAATCTTAGTGCTGCGTTTGACACTGTCGATCATAACATACATCTAGAGAGACTGGGTCGGGCTTTCTGGGATGGTACACAAATAGTTCAGGTCATACTTAGAAGGGAGAGGTTATTATGTGAGTATAGGAGAGCATAGGTCTCAGTGGACGTCTATGACATGTGGAGTCCCTCAAGGCTCAATACTCGCACCGCTCTTGTTTAGCCTGTATATGCTCCACTAAGTCAAATAACGAGAAAGAACAGTTATACTGAAATCACAGCGATGCTGATGATACCCAGATGTACCTAGCCTTATCTCCAAATGACTATAGCCCCATTGACTTCCTCTGTCAATGCATTGATGAAATTAACAGTTGGATGTGCCAAAACTTTCTTCAGTTAAACTGAAGAAGGAGAAAACTGAAGTCATCGCATTTGGAAACAAAGATGAAGTCCTCAAGGTGAATGCATACCTTGACTCTAGGAGTCAAACAACTAAACATCAAGTCAACAATCTTGGGGTGATTCTGGAGACTGACCTTAGTTTCAGTAGTCATGTAACTAAATCAGCATACTATCATCTCAAAAACATTGTTTTGTTTCCAGTCGAGATTTGGAGAAACGTGTTCATGCTTTATCACCAGCAGGGTGGATTACTGTTATGGTCTCCTCACAAAGAAGAGCGTTAGACAGCTTCAGCTCATCCAGAACACTCATCCTGACCAGAACCTGCTTTTAGCTATTATGAACCAGCTTCCAGAAGAGATCAGATGTGCTAAAACATTAAATCCAGACTCAAAACTCATCTGTTTAGCTGTGCATTTGTCGAATGAGCGTCTGGACTGATTGCACTATGTATAATCATGCTTTAAATAAATTTTAAATCAATATCTATAAAAGTTTAAACAGAAGGCTGAAACAGAAGTAAGTGCTGTGACGGTTAATCAGTGGCTCTCTGGGGGTCGTGGCAGTCGTGGCTCTCTGGGGGGCAGTCGTGGCTCTCTGGGGGGCGTGGCTCTCTAGTCGTGGCTCTCTGGGGGCAGTGTGGGGGCAGTCGTGGCTCTCTGGGGGCAGGGGCTCTCTGGGGCAGTCGTGGCTCTCTGGGGCAGGTGGCTCTCTGGGGGCAGTCGTGGCTCTCTAGGGGGCAGTCGTGGCTCTCTAGGGGGCAGTCGTGGCTCTCTGGGGGCAGTCGTGGCTCTCTACGGGGCAGTCTTGGCTCTCTAGGCAGTCTTGGCTCTCTAAGGGGGCAGTCGTGGCTCTCTAGGGGGCAGTCGTGGCTCACAAGGGGGCAGTCGTGGCTCTAATGGATCGACACTTGTAACCCGAGGGTCAGGCTCCGGCACATCCCCTTGTTAAATGACAAATAAAGCTCATCTGATCTGAGCGGTCGGAAAATACGGAAATCCCTGAACAATGTAAGAGTGTTTGTATTTAATCTTTATATTTTAGAGTTTATAATATCCGTGGCAGAACACAATCAGACATCCGTTAAATGACACTTATAAACCCACGAAGAGCCTCGCGCCGACGTGCCAAAGTTATGATCAGCTTATATTTCATTCACACTGATTTACACAACATTAAAAACATGTTGTTTTCTGTCTGTTGACAGTATTTTCTGATCTTGATCTCTGAAACTTTAACATATCAACTAAGTCAAACAAGGGTGATGAAGCAATGCTCAGATTCCTGCCTTGTATAACATAAGCAAATTAGTCCATAATTAATTAGAAAATGCTTAATTTGCTTACATAAACATGTTGTAGTATCCAGTACTGGAGTGTTATAAAATCTACTACAGTAATAGCTAAAGTAATTAGTCTATATTAGGATTACTATAATTTGCTGTAGTACTTTTACTATAGTATGGTTCAAAAACACTACAGTATGTACTCTAGAAAGTATACTACATTTTCTATAGTTAATTTACTATAGTATTTTTTCATGTGGGAGTTCAGAAAAAGTGCAATTCTTAACGTAATTAATTAAACCGATTAAGATACAGTCAAAGCAAAACTTATTCAGACACCTTCGACATTTCTCACATTATCATAGTTTATTCGCTTTAGTTTAGAAAATGGAAACTAAATATGAATATAATACATATTATATCTGGTGTATATTCATTACATATTTTATTTTTACAGACGAAGGGTGTCATCAGAAGGAGGTTGTGTCGGGTTTCGCTCTCTTCCGAGTACACACTCGTTCCTGAAGCATGTGTAAGTGTGTTTAAGTGCACTCACTGGGGGACGACTGCAGGACGAGGCGGTACAGGTTTGCGTGCTGATGCGGCTGCCACTGAACACACATGCTGCCGGTGCGGACCTGGAACGTGCTGAGATTACTCACTCCAAGGTACACTGGAGACACAGAGAGAGACGTCAGCGGCGCTCACACACACACACACACACACACACACACACACACACACACACACACACACACACACACACACACACACACACACACACACACGCACACACGCACACACACACACACACACACACACACACGCACACGCACACTGTTGCAGGCCTGGCTCAGACTCACGTGTTTGGGCTCGTCCGCTCAGGGCTTCGCTGGATCCCGTGGTGTAGGTGGCGATGACTCTGACGCTGTACTCTGTCCCGCTCAGCAGATTGACAATCAGCATGGTGTTCACGTCATCACCCACGAAGGTCTCCAGCGCGCGGCCGGCCGCTGTCGGAGGTCAGAGGTCAGCGTGTGTGTGTGTGTGTGTGTGAGTGAGAATGTGTGTGTTTGTGTGTGTGTGGGTGTGATGAGCAGTGTTGGGGAATGCATTATAAGTAACGCAAGTTACATAATCACATTACTTTTTAATTTAGAAAGAAATATCTGTATCTCTAGAATATCAACATTATCTTACTGTAGCTCTAGACTAAATATCAACACTATCTTACTGTAGTTCTAGACTAAATATCAACATGATCTTACTGTAGTTCTAGACTAAACTAAATATCAACACGATCTTACTGTAGTTCTAGATCTTACTGTAAGACTATCAACATGATCTTACTGCAGTTCTAGACTAAATATCAACATGATCTTACAACATGATGTAGCTAGACTAGACTAAATATCGACATGATCTTACTGTAGTTCTAGACTAAATATCAACATGATCTTACTGTAGTTCTAGACTAAATATCGACTAAATAGACTGTAGTTCTAGACTAAATATCGACATGATCTTACTGTAGTTCTAGACTAAATATCAACATGATCTTACTGTAGTTCTAGACTAAATATCAACATGATGTAGTTCTAGACTAAATATCAACACGATCTTACTGTAGTTCTAGACTAAATATCAACATGATCTTACTGTAGTTCTAGACTAAATATCAACATGATCTTACTGTAGTTCTAGACTAAATATCAACACGATCTTACTGTAGTTCTAGACTAAATATCGATCTTACTGTAGTCTAGACTAAATATCTCTTACTGTAGTTCTAGACTAAATATCGACACTGATCTTACTGTAGTTCTAGACTAAATATCAACATGATCTTACTGTAGTTCTAGACTAAATATCGATCTTATGTAGCTCTAGACTAAATATCAACATGATCTTACTGTAGTTCTAGACTAAATATCGACATGATCTTACTGTAGTTCTAGACTAAATATCAACATGATCTTATTGTCTTACTGTAGTTCTAGACTAAATATCGACTTACTGTAGTTCTTACTGTAGTTCTAGACTAAATATCGACACTGTAGTTCTTACTGTAGTTCTAGACTAAATATAGACACGATCTTACTGTAGCTAGACTATCAACATGATATTATTGTAGCTCTAGACTAAATATCAACACTACTAAATATCGACTGTAGTTCTAGACTAAATATCTCTTACTGTAGTTCTAGACTCTATTGTAGCTCTAGACTATATCAACCGATCTTACTGAGTTCTAGTCAACATATTTAGAATATGATCTTACCCCGACCTCTAGACTGACATGGTAGCTCTAGGATTTGATCGTGGGGTACTGGGTACCTGAGGTGGGCTGGTAGACGATCCTGTAGCCCATGGTGGGCGAGGGCGGTGTGTCCCAGCTGATGCGGAAGCGGTTGTACCATTCCTCAGACACACGCAGGTTACTGGGAGCAGAGAGCGGCACTGTGGAGCAGGACACAGCAGTCACTCACTGTAACGCATCGCTTCCTGTCAAACATGACTGTACGCTTTCATTAAACCATTTTGGAGAGACAGGACATTTTTTGAACATTCTCTCTGGGGATCTACATGTCCATTATTTGTTCTACCTGTACAGCATGTTGTTGTTTTCTAATGTGCTTTATAGATAAATAAACTATTGTGAAGATGATATTTTCCTCTTTAGGGGAACTAAAGTACATGTACCGTATTGACCCGAATATAAGACTATGTTTGTTTCTTGGAAATTCATCTGAAAAAACACGGTCGTCTTGATGATACCCTGTATAATTTATCATGTGACAAATAAAGAAACCTTGAACCTTGAACCTTCATTCAGTGTCTAGACTTTGACATGTCAATAATACACACACAACAATAGGTGGCGCCAAATACACGAAACACAAGTGTGCCACGAAATATGTAACTGTAGCCTGATGTGATCAAACTTCATCTGTAAGTGATTTTAACACAAAACAGAACCCAGATCTGAAGACTAATATAATATTTCACTTCTACTGTACTATTTTTGCTAGGCTACTATGAGATGGATAGACTAAATATTATATAATTAAAATGGGCTACCTTTTATTTTTATGGTACATCAAAAACTGTATATTTTGAAATGTGATTGTTGGTCCATTTTACCATACTTTCAAAACAAAAACTAAAATAGGAAAAATATGCAATATGTAAATAATACAAAAAAAAAATTATAAAATGTTTTATAAAAAAATATATTAAAACAATATTTGGTTTTCAAAAAGTTTTTCCAAAACGTGCATCTGGAAAAGGGGGGGAGGGGGGGTCGTATTATATTCGGGTCAGTATGATATATAGTGTTTAATAAGGTTTGGAAACGTTTCGTTTTATTGACCAGATTTTACATTATTTTTGAATGCAATAAAAGTGACTACATACAATTTCCCTTAATAATGCAATAATGACCCATCGTGACAATATAATATTACACAGATTATGTAGTTTTATGAACGTGTGTTAAATGAAATAACGGGAAATATTTAAATTTTGTATTTATTTATACTGAATTTAAATTTAAATTAATTAATTTGAATCCATACTTTTTATACAATTATATTATACATTTTTAGAACATTTACATTAATTAAAATCTATAAAACAAATTTATAAAAGATTTAAATGAATTTATTTTTTATGTAAATGTATGTTTCTGGCTCCAGATCTCATCTGCTTCCAGCTATTTTCAGCTGTAAAAGACAGTTAGTGTTCCTGCTTGATATTGCAAGTCTTACCATGATATTTTAACATATTGTGTGAATTATGAACACACAGGTTTGTAGTTTACTGCACTTCGTTATTCTTCTCGTTATTTCCCTACAGTGGCTAATGAACCGGGAGTCTCGCACATGCACAGAAAACAGCTTTCTTCTGCTTTGAAGAATAAGGTGGATAAAACATTAGTCACAATGTAGTATTATTTACAATGAACTAGTCAACAA
>JAPDDM010000340.1:72500-75000 GCA_027474115.1 Schizopygopsis malacanthus
TCAGCAACCATGTTCACTTTTTCGTAGGGAGTAAGAGGAGAGTATTTAAGTTACAGTAAGATCGTGTCGATATTTAGTCTAGAACTACAGTAAGATCGTGTCGATATTTAGTCTAGAGCTACAGTAAGATCGTGTCGATATTTAGTCTAGAACTACAGTAAGATCGTGTCGATATTTAGTCTAGAACTACAGTAAGATCGTGTCGATATTTAGTCTAGAACTACAGTAAGATCGTGTCGATATTTAGTCTAGAACTACAGTAAGATCGTGTCGATATTTAGTCTAGAACTACAGTAAGATCGTGTCGATATTTAGTCTAGAACTACAGTAAGATCGTGTCGATATTTAGTCTAGAACTACAGTAAGATCATGTCGATATTTAGTCTAGAACTACAGTAAGATCGTGTTAATATTTAGTCTAGAACTACAGTAAGATCATGTTGATATTTAGTCTAGAGCTACAGTAAGATCGTGTTGATATTTAGTCTAGAACTACAGTAAGATCGTGTTAGTCTATATTTAGTATTTAGTCTAGAACTACAGTAAGATCATGTTGATATTTAGTCTAGAACTACAGTAAGATCGTGTTGATATTTAGTCTAGAACTACAGTAAGATCGTGTTGATATTTAGTTGATACAGTAGTCTGTTGATATAGTCTAGCTACAGTAAGATCGTGTTGATATTTAGTCTAGAACTACAGTAAGATCATGTTCACACACAACGCTCTGCACTTACTCCTGATTTCTGTCACCATGGCAACACCAGAGCTGTCACTCAATACATCAGAAACAAAGTAACTGTTACTTATTTGAAAAGTAGCTCAGATATTTCCTTCTAAATTAAAAAGTAATGCGGTAAATTAATCTGATTACGTAACTCGTGTTACTTGTAATTCGTTAACCCCAGCACTGCCAACTAGTTAGAGATATTCACAAATCTGAGAGCATCTGCATTCCTGCTTGTTCCACTCTGGATTTAATTTTTGAACAATTTTTGTAAATTTTTGTCCAAATCGTCACGCCGGACATTCATATGCGGTGTGAGGACCTGTAGTGTGTGTGTGTGTGTATTTTCCACCTCCTTCTCGTCCGCGGGCTCGCCCTCTGTCAGTGGCGCGTACAGGATCATGTACCCAGAAGCCCCTACTGCCTCCCGCCAGCGCGCACGCATGGTGCTGTGAGTGATGTCATGCAGCTCCAGATCACTGACCGTCGGCAGCACCACTGACCAACAAACACAACAATCAACAACCATACAGACACAAGAACTACTGCAGGACAATAAGACAGATCACACATATACAACCCATCAGTTCAGCATGAATAATCAGATGTGTTTATCAGACATATAAAACAGGTCAGGTGAGTACTAATAGATCAGACACACACAAATGATCATTTAACAAAATAATAGATCAGATGTGGTTATAGTTCAGATGTGATTATAGATCAGATATAATAAATAGATCAGATGTAATAACAGATCCAATGTAATAGATCAGATGTGATAATATAGATGAGATGTGATTATATAGATCAGATGTGATTATAGATCAGACAGTGTATTAGAGATAATATGTGATAATAGATCTAATGTGATTATATAGATCAGATGTTATTATAGATCAGATGTTATTATATAGATCTAATGTGAGTATATAGATCAGATGTGATTATATAGATCTAATGTGAGTGTAAAGATCAGATGTGATTATAGGTCAGACAGTGTATTAGAGATAATATGTGATAATAGATCTAATGTTATTATATAGATAAGATGTGATTATATAGATCAGATGTGATTATATAGATCAGATGTGATTATATAGATCAGATGTTATTATATAGATCTAATGTTATTATATAGATCTGATGTGATTATATAGATCAGATGTTATTATATAGATCAGATGTTTTTATATAGATCAGATGTTATTATATAGATCTAATGTGAGTATATAGATCTGATGTGATTATATAGATCTAATGTGAGTGTATAGATCAGATGTGATTATAGATCAGACAGTGTATTAGAGATATGTGATAATAGCTCTAATGTTATTATATAGATCAGATGTTATTATAGATCAGATGTGATTATATAGATCAGATGTTATTATATAGATCAGATGTTATTATATAGATCAGATGTTATTATAGATCAGATGTAATGATCAGATCAGATGTGATTATAGATGAGATGTGATTATATAGATGAGATGTGATTATAGATCAAACAGTGTATTAATAGATCATAGGTAATAGATCTAATGTGATTATATAGATCTAATGTGATTACATAAATCAGATGTGATTATATAGATGAGTTGTGATTATATAGATCAGATGTGATTATATAGATGCAATATGATTATATGGATCAGATGTGATTATATAGATGAGATGTGATTATAGATCACACAGTGTATTAATAGATCATAGGTAATAGATCTAATGAGATTATATAGATCTAATGTGATTACATAGATCAGATGTGAT
>JAPDDM010000340.1:77500-80000 GCA_027474115.1 Schizopygopsis malacanthus
ATGCCGTGCTCGGTCAAGTCTATACACATTAGGAATGTGCGCTTTCAGAAGCCTGAGACAGACTTGTGC
The DNA here is from genome assembly GCA_027474115.1 of Schizopygopsis malacanthus. Taxonomy (NCBI): domain Eukaryota; kingdom Metazoa; phylum Chordata; class Actinopteri; order Cypriniformes; family Cyprinidae; genus Schizopygopsis; species Schizopygopsis malacanthus. The sequence goes on from JAPDDM010000340.1 coordinate 77,570, forward strand.
TGTCTGTGAAATGAAAGTCAAGCTCAAACGAGCGAAGGAACAATCGCACATTCTCTGCTGTGAACCGGTCGTGATGGAGTGAAGGTCAAAGGTCAGGGTCATGCACCAAGAACAATAACTATAATGATAACTACAACAGTGTTCACATCCGCAGACGATAACGTTGTGTTTATTGTAAGTGCTGCAGTTTTGTCTCTAAATGCTGGAGCTCTGTAAAGCAGGGAGGATTCTGATTGGCTGTCAATGTTTGAATTATTCATCAACTGGGGGGGGAAATGACTCTGAACGTGATTATCATAATTAGTGCCGTCAAACGATTAATCGCATCCAAAAAAAAAGGCTTCTGTTTACATAATATATGCATGTTTCCTGTGTTGATTTATTATGTACATATAAAAACACACACACACGCTCTCACACACACACACACACACTCATGCTCACACACACAATATTGACATTATTATATTATATATAAATATATTTAATATGTAAACATACCATATTTTTCTTAAATATATACATGCATGTGTTTGTATTTCTATATACATAATAATATACACAGTCCATATTCATATATTATCTTAAAAAAGCTTTTATTTTGGATGTGATTAATTATTTGACAGCATTAACGAAAACTTTATGGTTATAGATATTGTTCTTGATGTGAACTGGTCGTAATCACTGTGACGAGTGGGGCGGGGCCGAGAGCCGTGGGAACGGAGCGAGGCCGGTGGGGCGGGGCCGAGTGAATGATAATGAACGACACCTGCGCCACTCACCGGTCTCGAACGGAGCTCCGGAAGGAATAAAAGGAGGAGTGACAACAGTGGAAGACGAGAGAGGCCCAGGCCTGGATTTTCCAATGTAATGAAGTAGATAGGTACGGAAAGAAGGAGGCGGGAACCGGCGAACATTTAAACATTTTAATAACAAAATAAACCAAACATAACAGAAAAGCGGCAGCCCCTCGCGGATAACAAAACATAAAGTAATCCAGGCCTGGGCCTCTCTCGTCTTCCACTGTTGTCACCTCCTCCTTTTATTCCTTCCGCGCCAGCTCCTCCGTGGGACAGACCGGTCTCGAGTGGCGCAGGTGTCGTTCAAACACTCCACCGGCCTCGCTCCGTTCCCAGGCTCTCGGCCCCGCCCCAGTCACATACCCCCATCGGCAGGCGGGGGGTAAGAGACTGCGCTCTACTCCCCCCCTCCCCCCTCTCCCGGGGGGAGCCCGTCAGGGCGGCCGCGGCGTACCTGGGGGGTAAGGACAGACGAGGCGAGAGAAAGGAGACGGAAGGATGAGGAGTGACAGAGAAGAGAGAGGGGAGAGAGGAAAAAATAAAAAAAAATCTCGGTCCGGTTCCCGGAGCCGCTCGGTCCTCATGGAACGATAACCCAGGCCTGGATTTTGGTGGACGGCCCGATTCCGCCTCCTGGCGGCCGGCGATGGCATGAGGGCATCCCCCGTTCCCTGCTCCTCCAAACCTGGCGGATGACAGGCTCCGGCCCACTGGCGAACGGCGGCGACTCCTCCGCTCCCTCTCGGAATGTCCCAGGAGCACGGCAGCGAGTGCTGCAATTAGATCTTGCTAAGTTGTGAAAAATGAGGCGGGAACCGGCGAACATTATTAATTTCTACATTTTTCCTTTTCCATTTGTCCTCCTCCTTTTATTCCTTCCGAGCTCCTCCGTGGGACTCGAGACCGGTGAGTGGCGCAGGTGTCGCATTCATTCACTCCACCGTCGCTCCGTTCCCACGGCTCTCGGCCCCGCCCCACTCGTCATCACATTTAGTAGAACGAAACTAAATAATAGAAAAAAAACAATCAGGAGGGTGAAATATGCTCAATAACGATAACTTCACATGCATGACTTTAGTGTGCTGCATTTCAAGTTGTGAAAAATTACTTATTAATTTCTATATTTTTCCTTTATTTGCCGAAATGAAGCGCGTTATTTGTTAAATAATAGAAAAAAAATATGAAATATGAATTTTCAGCATGAAGTATTTCAGCTTTATTCTGAACAGCCTCAAGGTTAGAGAGGTCAAAGGTCAACTTGGGGTCAGGTGTAGTTCATAGCAAGTTCACTCCACCGTTCCCTTGATTAACCTTTGAGCTGAAATGTCCAAATGAAACCTATATTTACTGCGTGCATCTTCCAGCTCATTCTGAATGATTTATCAGTGAAGTTATTATTATTAAAAAACTACGTTTAAAATAATCTCTCGATCAATTAGCCGTAGATTTCCACTCTGAAATGTCCAGATGGGTTACAAACAGTGTCGATGACTTTAACTCAGGGGTCGTCCAAACAAAGACACACTGTGTTATTGTGTAGATGATGATTATATGAGAGCTAAAGCTGCACTGAGCGACAGCTAATAACCAGCGAGCGCAGGATCGAGCGGCACACCTGCATGGCCACGAGG
>JAPDDM010000340.1:85000-150000 GCA_027474115.1 Schizopygopsis malacanthus
CTCCCATCAGCGCTTTTATGCAACTGCATTAATTTATCAAATCTGACCCTAAAACTTCTGGAATGCTTCTGGAATGTTTTTAATAATTGAATCATTGCGACTGAACCAAATCATTTAAACGCTTGATTCATTTAATAAGTGAATCATTGCGACTGAACCAAATCATTTAAACTTGATTAATTTAATAATTGAGTCATTGCGACTGAACCGAATCATTTAAACGCTTGATTCATTTAATAAGTGAATCATTGCGACTGAACCAAATCATTTAAACGCTTGATTCATTTAATAAGTGAATCATTGCGACTGAACCAAATCATTTAAACGCTTGATTCATTTAATAAGTGAATCATTGCGACTGAACCAAATCATTGATTAATTTAATAATTGAGTCATTGCGACTGAACCGAATCATTTAAACGCTTGATTCATTTAATAAGTGAATCATTGCGACTGAACCAAATCATTGATTCATTTAATAATTGAGTCATTGCGACTGAACCGAATCATTTAAACGCTTGATTCATTTAATAATTGAGTCATTGCGACTGAACCGAATCATTTAAACGCTTGATTCATTTAATAAGTGAATCATTGCGACTGAACCGAATCATTTAACGAGTCATTGCGACTGAACCGAATCATTTAAACGCTTGATTCATTTAATAAGTGAACCATTGTGACTGAACCGAATCCTGCTTGATTCATTTAATAAGTGAATCATTGCGACTCAACCGAATCATTTAAATGCTTGATTCATTTAATAAGTGAATCATTGCGACTCAACCGAATCATTTAAACGCTTGATTCATTTAATAAGTGAATTATTGCGACTGAACCGAATCATTTAAACGCTTGATTCATTTAATAAGTGAATCATTGCGACTGAACCGAATCATTTAAATGATTGATTCATTTAATAAGTGAATCATTGCGACTGAACCGAATCATTTAAACACTTGATTCATTTAATAATTGAGTCATTGCGACTGAACCGAATCATTTAAATGCTTGATTCATTTAATAATTGAGTCATTGCGACTGAACCGAATCATTTAACCGCTTGATTCATTTAATAATTGAGTCATTGCGACTGAACCGAAACATTTAAACGCTTGATTCATTTAATAATTGAGTCATTGCGACTGAACCGAATCATTTGAACGCTTGATTCATTTAATAAGTGAATCATTGCGACTGAACCGAATCATTTAAATGCTTGATTCATTTAATAAGTGAATCATTGCGACTGAACCGAATCATTTAAACGCTTGATTCATTTAATAAGTGAATCATTGCGACTGAACCAAATCATTTAAACGCTTGATTCATTTAATAAGTGAATCATTGCGACTGAACCAAATCATTTAAACGCTTGATTCATTTAATAAGTGAATCATTGCGACTGAATCCGAATCATTTAAACGCTTGATTCATTTAATAAGTGAATCATTGCGACTGAACCGGATCATTTAAACGCTTGATTAATTGAATAATTGTTTATTGAACTGTTGTATAAAATCAATAACGTGTAATAATGCTTACTTTTGAAAGAAAAAACAGCACTCTTCGTGTGATTTTAACCATGTAAATTATATATACACACACACATTTTCTGCCTCATATCTTGAATTTAGTGATTATTCTTAATGTATTTTAATACTGAATCATGCAGTCAGAGAACAAGCACTAGGCTAGACTTCATCAGCGTGTTCTGTTTGGTTTATGCAAAATACTCGATAATGTCAAATTGCACATCGTTAAAACAACAATTACGATATTATCGCACACCCCTACTTCACATACTGAGCGAATGACTTTTACTGTTTTATCCCGAGGGGACCCATCCGGACTCACATTCCCAGCATTCCCTCTGACGATCACAGGTGGGATTTCTCACCTGAGCCAGTGCTGTACTGGAGTCTATAGCCGTCAAACGCTCCCGTCGGCTCCTTCCAGCTCACGCCGAGCGTGTTGGAGCTCAGCTCTTTAAAACGCAGCCTCCTGGGCATCAGCACTGCGAACACAGCAGAACACATCCCTCAGAACCATCATCTGTGGACCAACAGACTGGATCTCATCACAGCAGCAGAGAGCTTCATTAGACCGGAGAACACGGAGAGAGTCATCATCTGTGTCTGAGCGTCACACGGATGGAACGAGACGGACGGCACGCCGCGTCCTAACCAAACACAATACAACAGCTTGAATCAAACACAAGTGACTGAGTGCTGTTCGATTACTAATGAACGACACTTCATATTACACTAAACCAGAAACAGTGTTTACTGACTCGTGTAGCACGTTTGTTTGAATAGGATAATCTTGTGTAATATTGATGTAAAAATAAATAAATGTGTGCGTGAAGCACAGAAGCAGTCATAAGCAGCACAGCTATATTTGTAGCAATAACCAACAATACATTGTATGAGTCAAAATTATACATTTTAAGCCAAAAATCATTCGATATTAAGATCATGTTCCATGAAGATATTGTGTAAATATATCAAAACGTAATTATTGATTAATAATATGCATTGCCAAGAACTTAATTTAAACAACTTTAAAGATGATTTTCTCAATATTTAGATTTTTTTGCACCCTCAGATTCCAGATTTTCTAATATTGTCCAAACCATACATCAATGGAAATATTATTTATTCAGCTTTCAGATGATGCATACATCTCAATTTTAACAAATTGACGCGTATGACTGGTTTGTGCTCCAGGGTCACATGTGTACATCATACATTTTGTTTAGCTTAAATAAATCAAACACTAAAATTATAACATGGCAAAACCGTGAACTGTTTTGTTCAATTATTGACTTAATTATACATTTTTAACTGAAATAATTTGGGAATTGCTGCATTAAATACAAAATATTTATATTTTTAATGCGTTTTAAACTAACGCTGTGAAATGATTAATCATTTAATCGTTTTTGTTTACATAATATATATATATATATATATATATATATATATATATATATAAATACACACACATTCATGTATACATTTCAGGAAAATTGTATATTAAATATATTTATGTATAATATAAATATATACATGCCAATATTTTCAATATATATATACTGTATAAGTGTGTATTTATATAAACACAATAAATAAACAGTACACATACATATATTATGTAAACAAAAACTGTTCTTTTGGATGTGATTAAGCACTAATTTAAAGCCTTTAAATGACTCACTGAGTGACGATTATAAGAATAAACATAACTTCTAAAAGCGGTAGGCTTCAGAAGTTGCTTACTGTCTTGTAAGCATAATGCAATCAATCAAAAACTGATTAAAATCTGATTACAAGCATTTTAAAACATATTATACGATATAAGCTAAATACTCAAATTATGGAATCTGATTACATTTAATGCGTTTCTACCAGCACACAGCAGTTTGGTGTCTAAAAGCTGGTGGCTTCAGACTGGTTAGGACACAGCGTTTTGAGTAAACAGTGCTGACTTTCTCCTCATATCATGCACATCGTCTGCTCGGCTCGTGGCGAAGACGGATTGAGAAGAAACTCAAGACTTTTGGGAAGCAATCCAAACGAAGTGTGTCCACTGCGGACAGTAAAGTGCCGTGCACTATCCCACAAACCCCAGCTTGTGTCTCAGTTAGCAGGCAGTGTTTCTTCTTCAGAGCGGATGCAGCAGGCAGAAGATAAAACACTGAATGAAGAGCACCAACCTGAATGCAGGACGAGTCTGAAAACGCTTGGTCTCTCCTCTTATCCGGCTCGCGTCCAACCAGAGTTTGTGTTTGAATCTAAACTGAGCTTAAGGATAAACCGCTCAAGACCTGGCGAGAACATGCCCGGCTCGAAATCGATGGGAAAGCTAAACTATTGCAGGCTTAGTGTAAAATCCCCAAATCTCAATGGGCCTCATTCCTGAAACTTGCGTAAATATATGATATAATGTACACGCGTAGAACAAGACCTTCCCGAAAACTCTCCTCCGGATTCACAAACGCTTTGTAAACTTCAGATTTTATAGTTAAACGTGTGTTTTAACCTGTTTGCCAGCACGAATATTCGATGCATTTATCGTGTTTCCTTGAACTGGAACAGTCAGCGTACACAGCATTAAACGACTGTAAAGATTAGATTCAGAACTGAATATCATGAGTTTCAGTTATAAATCATAAATAACATGCATTTCTGTTGTGTTTTATTCTCCGACTGCAGTTACACACAAACACACTGCTTTTCTTACTTAGATTTGTTGTCTTGTTTCCTGCCAAAATATCTACAAGTCCTTAAATCAAGAAGGATTTTCATCCAAAACAAGCAACTTACTTGAAACAAGCAAAATAATCTAGTTTTCTGTTTGAAATAATATTACTTTGCTTACTCCATTGGCAGATTATTTTGCTTGTTTCAAGCAAAAACTCACATAATTTTGAGACAAATTTTTTTTACTGGAATTTTGGCTGGAAACCAGACAAAAAAATATAATTAAGAAAAGCTATATTTGCAGTGCATGCAGTCTGATTAATGACTTACACAAGTCACTAACCATTATTTTGGTAATTCTGATGATTAATCGAGTAATCTAGTCTTTTTTGTGGTAAGAAAAACAGACTTAAGTAAACAATAGCCTTAAAACTGCTCATATATAATTACAATGAGGCTATAATAATTAGTTCAAATAAGCATTGCAATCAAGGATTGTTTAATCGAGTACTCCCCACATGAGTAGTTAATTTAATTAATCATGCAAACGGACTAAGTTTAACAAATTAATCAAGGCTGCGTAAGATGATGATAGAAAGCAATGTTGTCCACGATCTAGGCTAACGATGCCTTTGAGAAACAGTCCAGTGCGGTTAATGACGTACAGTGACAACATTTGGAGAGTTTCGATGCAGTAAGTGGTTCTTTAATAAAAATAAAACCATTTTTGAGGACTCGCTCCTTACACAGAAGCTGAATTCAGCCAAAATGCAGATTTTTACACTACTCGTGAATATACTAATATATTCACAGTGCTTATGCTTTCAAGAAGTTTGTTTTGTTTTCTAGATTTTCGGTTAAAGGTATGTTCACACCAAGAATGACAACTATAACTATATTAGCGTCCGCACCAGACGAAGATAACGTTTCCGTCACTTTAAACGCGCGAGCTCGTTGGATTCTGATTGGCTGTCAATGCGCTCGACGATGCTCAAGAGTGATTCCAATGATGTGCAGCTATGGTGTGGACTGGTTCGTTTATAGTTCTGGTTCTGGCTGCTGTGTGGCGTTGGCTCTGTATTCTGCAGACACCTGAGGCGCGGCGGATGGCAGGTATTTGAGAAACAGATCTGAACGTGTTTGCTGGATGCGCTCCAGGACAGACTGAGAGGGAATGCTGTGGCTCTGTGCTACACCGACCTTTCCTACAGCCACATAAACATGCTTTATGGGATCATAAAAGGAGCTAAATGGAGAAGTCATTCATGCTACAAGATACCACTTCCAACAAGTCCAGCCACGTAATTTTTCTTAAAGAGACAGTTCCTAACTCTCTTCAAAACCTGTAAGGGTTTAACAGAGAGTGTGAGTAAATAATGACGGAATTATCATTTTTGGGTGAAAAATGAAAGTAGAAGGAATGCAAGATTTCCAAAACAAATATTGAAAACATTAAACAATCGGCTTTGCATTACTGCCTTTAACTGAAAATGTAGTATTTACTTTTGTCCTTTTGCAGGCTATTTTCCTATTTAGTACCGTAAAGCTGCGTTGAGACAATCGGGGGTGCGTTTCCCAAAAGTAACTATGGTCGCAAGTTCCGTCGTTACCAATCGAGAAATAACGACCATAGTTAGGTAACGATGCTTTTGGGAAATGCACCCTTGTATAGTATAAAGGCACTATATAAATAAAGGTGACTTGACTTCGGATTGGGGGAAAGTGTTATTGTGCAAAGAGTTGACCTAAAATAAAACAAGCCTTATAAGAATTTCTGAGCACGAATGAGATTTATGAATAATGGTTTATGAATGAACTAATATAGACAGAAGGATTCACAAAATAATAGAAAGAACATCACAACAATTAATGATGCAACATAGCTTTAACACATAGTTAACAGAATATAAAACACCAGACAGACAATCGTACCTTGAGCATGTGTGATTAATACTGATGTGAGTATCAGGATCAGCAGCACTCGAACCCGCATCTTCTCAGCTGATCAACACACAGACACACACACCGACACCGACACACACACAGACACCGACAGCCACACACACACAGCCACAGCCACAGCCACAGCCACACACACACACACACACACACACACACCCTCACACACACACAGCCACACACACACAGCCACAGACACACACACACGGACACCGACACCGACACACACACACACACACACACACAAGGACACGGGGACACACGCAGACACACACACACACAGACACACACAGACACAAACACACAAACAAACACAAACACACTCACACACACACACAGCCACAGACACACACACACCCCTCACAGCCACAGACACACACACACACAGCCACAGACACACACAAGGACACGGGGACACACACAGACACAGAGGCACACACACACACACACACACACACACACACACACACACACACACACACAGACACACACACACACACACGTTTATATGTATTCACATAGAAGATGCTTACATCCAAAGCGACTAACAAATGACCAGTGTTGGGAAAGTCACTTTGGAAATATAATAGGTTACAAAATGTAATAGGTTACAAAATGTAATTCAAATTAATTTATTAAAGTAATGTAATGGATTACTTTTCTAAGTTGCTATTGTTTTCATTTTGAAACGTAAAGCAGGCAGGATTAACCTTACAGTAGAACTCAACACTGAGTACTGTCAGAATCCTCCATCACTTGTATTAAGGTTATTAAAAACTAATAATAATTTAAAAGTACAGCCACCACAAAATCAAGACTTTAGCACCTCTAAGTTAAATATAGATTTGAAATCATAACAAGATGTAGATTAATAGCTATGATACTGTTTTTAAAATCAAATGCACAGCTATGACTGGCATCTTGGAAAAACAGTTAATCTTAAAATAATAAAGCATATACATAAATAAAACAGTTATTGAATAAGCATGCGTCCTGAAACATTGGTGTCAATTGCATTTATAAAATAAACCAATTATATCTGTATGTATGTGTAAACACTGTTGTAAGTAACTGTACGTTAACTTTATTACACAATGTAAGTAACTGAAATATTAGTTTTGTAACTATACCACGTAACGTTAATTCCGTTGTAACTCGTTACTCCCCAACACAGCATATGAAGAACATCATCAGTACAAAACTACACACTTCAGTAAGAGTTTCACGAATACACAAAGTCTCCTAAAGAGCGCAGTGTTACTTCAGTCGCTCAATTAACGCAGTTCTTCCAATAAATCACACAATATCGCACTCACCTGCTGTGACAACACAAACACGACAGATCTGAGGCGAATGAATCAGTGCAGCCGGAGCGCGCACTCGTGTGTCTCTCTGCGCGCGCGGACAGACAGGAATGTCTCGCCTCAGACTCTCATTAGCAGCACCACGCTGTCCTTATTCGCTTTCTCCTCAACCTCTGTGCACTTCATTCAATCTGGGGCTTTATACAGCATTTACAAATCAGTTATACAGTGAATGATGCATTAATGGCTCCATAAAGGGGCGTAAAAGCAACAGAAGATGAAGAATGAAGAGAAATGGAGAAGAGACAGCTAACCATCCTCCATTCACAGTTTTTCTCGATTGCTTAAAATCATTTTGGTGGCTGCAAATCCAAAATAACTGATCCAAACATCTTTGTAGGAGACATATAACCACATGAATCTCACAATAGAAATCAATACTAATCAATGCACACAATGCGCATCCCACATCATAATCAACACAGCTCTCTGCAGTATGACTTTAAACGTCATATTTAAGAGATGAAACGTCGAAATGATGACTTAAAAGCTGTAATTATGACATTACATTTTAAAAAATGCATTAAATAAAAAAATAAAAATTGTGACTTGAAAACTCGATTTAGAAATACTAATGTATTGAGCTTATTATTTTAAGTTGAAGTTGATAAATCCAAAAATTATGAGAGAAAAAAATGGAATTAGAAAGATGAAATTCTGAGCTAAAAAGTGCAAAATATTAATCTCATAAATATGGCTTTCTAAGTTATAATTCCTACTTTAATTTTGATTTAATATATCAAAATCTCAATTTAAGTCAGTATGCTATTATTTCAACTTTTCATCTCATATGACTTATCAAAGCATGTTTTTTACTAATATATATTACTATATATAATATTTTACTAAGCAAAAAAGTTCAACTTTAAATATTCAAGTTTTAAAAAGTAGAACTACCCTGAAAAAAACAAAAAAAAACATCATCATGTTGAAATATCCCCCCAATGCTAAATTATTTTGAAATTGCTTCATAAAGCGTTTTGTCAGACAGTCATACAAAGGTTTGTTTAAAGAGAGAAAGCAAACCTCAATGGCACTAGTGCAACAACAGTAATTAAAACACAGCCCCTGAAGAGAAACTCTATTCTTTACGCCCTCCTGCAGTCCCATACGCATGTGACGTTCTTTCCTGAGCACCTTTGCTGTACCTCAGACATTACCCTGATGAGAATTATAACTGAAGATGAAACAAACACATGTGCTTGATGCATGAAAACTGAGCATGCACGCTTGAGCTGCCGTTGCATATTTAATGTGCATAAAATACAATACAAAATGCAAAAATGCAATGAGTACGTTAAGTTAATGGAAAAAAAATTAGGAGTAAAAAGTACAGTTTTTTTCTTCAGAAATGTAATTAAGTAAAATATAAAATAGTCTGTTTAAATTTCACTGAAGTACAAATCAACCAAAATATCAAAGGACCGTAATCAAGGGACTGCAATCTCTTATTTCAGCTGCTAAAATGACTTGATATTGAATGAAATATAATAATGAAAGCTATGGTCTGTCGCATGTGGAAGCACTAGTAAATAAGACTGCAATGACAGCACAGTTTCTCTCACAGCGTCTGAACTCAGAACAGCTCACAGACGTGGCAGAAACAATGAGTGTGTGTGTAGTGTGTGTTCATTCTTAGTGTCTGACACACTCTCACATCCTCAGTGGTGTGCAGACTGAAGCGTGTGAGGTGTTCATCTGGATGTGTTCACACTGGCTCACTGCAGTGCTGGAATGCAGATCCATCAGCGTCATGACAGCAGGTTACCGGCATACACACACGCTCACTCACACACACACACACACGATCACACACACACACACACGCTCGCTCACACACACACACACACACACACACACACGCACACACACGCACACATGCTCACACACGCTCACACTCACACACAGAGAGAGAGACACACAGACACATGCTCACACACACACACACACACACACACACACACACACACACAGAGACACTCACACTTGCACTCTGCACACACAGACAGACATGCTTACACACACACACACACACACACACACACATACACACACACACACACACACACACACACACACACACACACACACACACAGAGACACGCACACTTGCCCTCTGCACACACAGACAGACAGGCGCACACACACACACACACACATACACACACACACACACACACACACACACACAGAGAGAGAGAGAGACACTCACACTCACACACGCAGACAGACAGGCACACAAACACACACACACACACACACACACACACACGGACACTCACACACACACACACACACACACACACACACACACACACACACACACACACACACACACACACACACACACACAGAGAGAGACACTCACACTCGCACACGCAGACAGACAGGCACACAAACACACACACACACACACACACAGAGATACACTCACACACACACACACACACACACACACACACACACACAGAGATACACTCGCACACGCGCACACACACACACACACACACAGTCTATCAGATGAGCAAATACGATTTTTGATTAAATAAAAATGAATAAAAAACACTAAATACATGGAAGAATTGTTCACAATAATACCAGCAGCATGCATTAAGAAAATGTTGACATTTTACAATGTTAGCTCAGCTCTCTCACAGTTTTTTTTTTACAATAATCTTTGCACTAATGACAGAACCTTCATGTCATTTTTCTAGCTCTCAAACTCTCCTCCATCTCTTGGCCTGCCTCATCCAAAAATATGAATGCTTTTCATCACCCTCTAAAAACACATTCACTGTAGGAAAAACAAATACTGATAACAATCATATAGATATATATGATATATGAGTCCCAACAACAGGCATCTTGAAACTGATCATACCTGAACACACTCAGTCCTCAGTTGCTTCACTTTCATAAAGATGTTCATAATTTTCCATAAAACTATGCTTCAAGAGTAATGCAACCGTTAGCATTGTAAGCAGTTGTATCGTTAGATCATTATAATCAAACACGACACTCAGTTCAGATGTAATGCGTGAGCTGCATTTTGAAATATTAATACTTTGATGTTAAGTTGTGTTATTTTGAACCGGTGATTTTAGTTCAATGAACGAAAGATCTTGTTGTATTGTATCGGAAAAAGTGTTTGAAAAATGTTATGAACTGTAGGTTCTGTTAAGAGCGCAAAAAATAATTGTAAAAAAACTGTAAAGACAGCTTCAGATATTTAAAATGCACTAATAAATGTTGGAATTAGCATAATCTATGATTATTAAATCACAAGAAAAACTGAAAACTGAAAAGGGACTCTTGATGTGGCTCATCTATAATTTCCAAATTATGGTTTCCTATATTTAATATGCAACGAGTCCCATTATTTAATATGATATTTGACTAATGTTCATTATGCAAAAGTTTCATAAGAAATAATAATAAGAATACAAACGTAAAATAATAATAATAAAAATAATAGTTAAGATGAGATTTATTGTGTCTCCCGACACACAAAGTTTAAGAAAAATACTTTTCATATGTATTAAAGCTGATCTTCTGTGACTCCAGCATCATCAAAAGGAGACAAAATAAATAATGTTTGGCCTGCACACCATTAGCCACGCCCACTAGTTTATGATAGAATAATTATAATATTCATGTAACACATTGGTCACACCCCCTTCACTCCACTTAGAAGCATCTTTACATAAATAATATCTTTAGACTATGAACAAATGTCAATGTAATGCTATAGAATGTATGTGTTATAGTCTTAAAATCTACTCTGTGAGTAATGTACATATTTCACACTTTTGAAAGTGTTATTTTAACTCCAATTTTAACTACATTTCGGGAGTGTTAAATTGGACTCGAATTGATTTCCTTGTTCATTGTGTGGTCTGTGATCAGGTAAAATTAATCCCCAAAACAATGCATGTTTACATTTATACATTTCAATTGAAACATTGCAAATTCTTTTCCCTGCAGCAAAACGTCTTCACATTCGGTGTTTTCAATATATGTAAAGAACACGTTCTTACACCAATTAAGACGTAATGTCAGCAAATCAATGCTAAAGGCACAAAATACATGTTCTTTTTTTGGTCCATGTGTATTCTGAATGTCATTGGGTTTATAGTGCATACAGTTATTTGCTTAAACAACAGCATCTCATTCATTACCATCAACGCTGAATGTATGTTAATGCTCACTGAACAAAGTCTGTACTAATGGCGTTTGGACCTCCTTGGAGTAGTCTCTTTCTTTTTCATCCAAGCAAGAACTTACCACTTACCACTCCCACTTACAGCATCACAAAAATGACTCCTGTAAAATTGGGGGGGGGGGGGGGGGGGGGGAGTAGAACCATATCAAAACTATTAACAGGTGAAATATCAGAGACAAGCATCAATTACAATAATAGTTTACTCAAAACATTTACCCCAAAATCACACAAAACATAAAATGTAATCAATTCATATTAATGAAATGAGAATATGCATTTAATAAATTTAATTGAAAACATAATGCCATATGACAGCTGAATACAATATAATCAAAATGACAACGATTTCAATATCCATGAGGATTTGTTTGTAACTCTAAAGTAGTTAATGTGTAAATAATTTATGATTTATATGTCATGTATGTTCAGATGTATACGTCAGTATTGTACGTTTAGATGTTGGCAACCAGTGCCAACTCTGCCCACCCTCCAAGAACTGTATACATCCAGAGTGAGGAAAAGGGCTCAGAAAATCACTCCAAGTCCTCCCTCCCAATTACAAGTACAGCAAGGCACAGGAACAGTTTCTTCCCTTAGGCAATCCACCTTATAAACAGTTAAATGTTCTCCACATTATGCAATAACCTTATATTTATTCGTTACCACCTCCATCCTAGTACATCCCTGCATCTCATTATATTAGGGGGCAGTCGTACATTATATCATAGGGGGCACAGGTTGGACTTGAAACCCGAGGTAACCCAAGGTTGTGGGTTCGAATCCCGGCTCTGGCAGGAAGTGTCCATAAATACTTAATTTGTATTGTATTGTATCAAAGAGTATAGAATACCAAGAGGCGAAACTCTGTAGTGATACGGGTAACAGTCTATAGATGGCGCTGCCGCCATTTTGGACTGACAACTGCGGAAAGCCGCTAGAAGATGCGAGGGAGCAAGTGGGCGAAACACAAGCAGTGTGCTGCTATAAACTGCAGCAATTATCAATTATTAATCAATCTCTTCACTAACACAATTGCCGCTGATGGTTTTGATCTCTATTGCTTATGAGATTTTGATCTATTACTTTTTTCAGTTAAATGTGTGCACTTGATACATGACAGAAATTACAGAAACTTCACAATAGTTGGTGGAGTCCTTACAATGTGTGCAAGTTGTTCATATTTTGTGATATTTGAACTTTTTTTTATAAATGTTATGAATGTGTACCATTTATTTTATTATTTTATTTAAAAATAAACATTGTGAATAAATATATATGACTGTGTCTACCTCTATTAAATCACTACCAAACATCACATCTGGTAATTTCATGACCTTAAGTTTTTAATTTAACAAGGAAAATGTACATAGAACATGGATATGGGTAAGTAAAGGGTTTGCAGTAATTTTATCTTTTTACTTGGCAAACAGTAAGCAGTATGAAGCAGTCTAGTCAATTGGTGGAGGGGACCTTTCTATAATTTTAATATTTAAGTATTACATACATACGTAACACCCGACTCGGGTCCGCACCGTCCCAACTCGTTCTTGCTCCGAGCGGCTCTCGAACCCGTGATTCCGGCGCGGGAGGCGGGCGCTCTAACAAGGAACGCCAAAGGCTACAGCCGCTAGCGTCAGGTTTACACACAGCCCTTACTGGCATACACATCTGTTACACATACATGAAATGTCTTATTGTAAGTTGGTCAAGCGCGACTGGCTGCTATTATTCTACGGCGTTTTTGTGTAGTTGTCAGTCCAAAATGGCGGCGGCACAGTCATGTCATGGGCGCAACTGTTGCTATGGAGCGTTCTATTGAGTTTCGCCTCTTGGGCTTCTATACTCTTTGATTGTATATTCCATTCTATCATCTATGGCACAACTGTACATACTGTACAATTTATTTATTTTATTACATTTTTTTGTCTATTTATGTTTACATATATGTATTTTTTTATTTGTATTGTCTGTGTGTTGTTGTTGTCTCTGCATACTGGAAGCCTATGACACTAAAACAAATTCCTTTGATTCTGTTTAATCTGTAATATATCTGCTTGTTTTAAAGTCTTTGGCCACCAGGTGGTACTTTGAGCAAATGAAGCCTCAAGAAACAAACCATTTTGTGAACCTCTTGGCTGAAAAACTTCAATGCTTCATGAGGCTTCATCTCGCCATCATTACTAACAACAGCATGCATGCAAAAACGAACCATCACTGCATCAGCAACTCCACAGTTACTGCCTTTAAATAAAGTGACATGCAGCATAACATCAATGTTTCTTTGTCTTCTTCTGGGCTGAAGCACACTCTCTATTCTTCAGCACAATGTTGACCAACAAAACCCAACAGAAACCCTTTAAATCCCAAAAGAGCATTGAACACTAACAGATCTCTCTAGATCTCAACATCTTCACTTATTACAAACCAGTCTGACTTTATTTCTTTCATTCAAAATGTATTATTGAGAATTAACAGAGGTTAAGACGTTGATGTTTTATTGATTTAAATTAATACATTTTGAAGTCACCGTTATGGAGATAAGTGTTTTAGTTGGGCTTCGGACTCATGCCTTTTTAACAATAACTTTTCTCAGACAGCTGTAACTGAGCATTTCTAAAGAGCATTTCTTATAGCAAAACTTCTGTGAAAATCTGGTCAGATTAAGTTATTTATGTACTGATGATGAGCTTGTTTTTGCATTGTACCCTTATTCACTAAGGGTTCATCTCATCAGATATGCCTACTGTCTGATTATGTTAAATGTATTAATGTCTTTTTGTTGTAGTCTTAGAATTGTACTGCTTGAAAGCCTTTGACATTTTGAAGGCTTGCAAGTTATTTTGAAGATATTATTAGACAAGAACATGTAGAGTCACAGACATCAATAATCTGCCTATGAACCTCAACAATGGTGACAATCGACAAAATACTCGGATCAGATCTGATCATCACAAAACAAGCTTTTTGTTGATTGTCACCATTGTTGAGATTCATGTGCTGAATCTTGATGTTTGTGTGAGTCTCCATTCAAGACTCTTTCAATGTAATTATTAAAATAAAAGGGAATTCCTGATTATCATAACATCACAAGACTGCTATAATGTGTATATGTAAAATACAGTGTTTTTACTGGATTAAAAATGTGAATTTCTGTCATTAATGTCATAATACTTAAAATAACCGTCAAGTGATTAGTTCAGAGATAATTTTACAGAGTTTTGACTACAAAAGAAAACAACCTTTTACATCTTACTGCTGATTATATTCTGTATGTGACGAATACAAATCTTGAATCTTGATCTTGAAAAAAATAAAAGTTGTTTTCCGTATAATCTGTAATGTAGGAAGATTTTATTTTTTTCAAATCACACATTTAACTCAATACAATTTTAGACTGTATACATATTTATATTGTTTAGAATTTTGATGACTTTTAAAGGGGTGATGACATGAGAAATCAAATTTGCCTGGATCTTTTGGCATATAAGAGGTCTTTGTGCCATTAAAACATCCTGGAAGTTTCATAGCTTAAGGCCAGGTATGGTGATATCAAGATGATTTGCCATTTCCAATTAATGTATTAAATTATTACCATTGCTTTTATCATTGTTATTATTATCATTATGGTATTTTTTCATGTCTATACAAACTATTATCTTTGGACATTCTTACCGAATACCAAATAGAAGATGGTAACCAGTATTTCTAGTTCCTCTACACACCCTCTAATCAGACATTACTCTCAGAGAATTGAATCTTTCAATCTTTGATTTGATTTTGATTTGTTAGTCAGTTTGTTTTGGTCTTTTGGCTTGAAAACAATGATACAATGTATTTATGATGTTTAACAAATACTCCTTGGTGCCACTACAGATGTCTTGATGTTTATGGTCGACTGAATAATGACTAAATATGAACTTGAGGTTTGGAGAAGCTTTAAGAAAACAGCAGTTCTCTGAGATTCTCACTCGGTTTCTTTAAGACTCATATTTTATAGACAAAGTGTTGAACCAAACAATGGCATATTGTACAAACTTAAATTAATTGATAATGTAAAATACTGAAGTTCATTAATATAATCATGAATTGCAGAGAAAGAAAACATAACATGACTCGTGACACTTTCAGATTGTGCTTGTTTCATACTTTTAAGCCACTACTTATCCAGACAAAAGGAAAGGACATGAGGCCAAGTATAGTGTCCCATACTCAGAATCTGTGCTCTGCATTTAACCCAATTGCACACACACACACACACACACACACACACGCACAGGCACAGGTACACGCACACACACAGACACAGACACTCACACACAGACACACTCAGCCACACACACACACACACACACACACACACACACACACACACACACACACACACACACACACACACACACACACACACACACACACACTCACACTCACACTCAGACACACAAGCACACACTGGTTTCCATTTTTTTGTGGGGACTCTCCACAGGCGTAATGGTTTTTATACTGTACAAACCATATTTTCTATCGCCATACACCAACCCTACCCCAAAACTTAGCCCTCACAGGAAACTTTCTGCTATTTCAGATTTTCAATATACTCCATTCTGTGCGATTTATAAGCTTGTTTCCTTATGGGGACCCAAAAAATTTCTCCACAAGAGCAAAATTTACTGGTATTCCTATACTTGTGGGGACATTAGGTCCCCATAAGATGATGAATACCAGGTACACACACACACACACACACACACACACACACACAACACAACACACACAGAGACAGACATACAGACACAAACACACTCCGCCTTCTTTGCCACGCTATTTTATTCCCCACGCCAGTTCGTTTCTCATTCAACAAAGTTCAGGCAGGATAACAACATCTCCAAGTCACTAGCAAACATAAATACACTGTGTGGAATAGCTGAGTTGCCACAGATATGTGTGTGTGTGTGTGTGTATATATATATATATATCCTTGGGGGGGCAGTCGTGGCCTAATGAATAGAGCGTCGGTCTTGTAACCCTAGAAATAAAAAATTCAGAGAAAGCATTTTATTCCTAGAAAGAAATCGCAATGAAGCTTGGTGTCGACGACCCTGAGTTATGCAAAAAGTGATGTAGAGAAACATCAGATGCAAGTTGTTGCTGTTAACTTAAGAGATAATTAAGTAGTTAATTAAGTAATAATTGAGCGTTAATGATGAACGCCTGCTCAGGACTCGCTAAATCGCTAGCCTGACGTCCCAGGGCTATTGTGTTTTCCAGTCGGGCTACCAGGCCACCTTAAATTCAAGGCTCCGGCAGGTCCTTAAAACTATCCAGTTAGTTGTAGAAAATGTAAGGCCATAAAAAGGTTTCCATACGTTAAATGGTATAAGAAAAGTCTTAATTACAATTTCAAGAGATCTTACGGTTGGTGACGGAAAGACAAGAATCGTGATACAGCTGGATTAAACTTCAAAAGGCAACGATATCATTGAATAAATATGAGCGATGCACGTTTCAAAGTCAAAACGAGGGGCAGATGTTTTTATGTCTCTGAAGGGAACACAGTGTTGCTGTTGTAAAGTTATAAAGCTACAGTTGTGTTGCTAGGCTTTAAAGCAGGTTTAATTATTTTGGGGTGTTAAATATATAATTTTCCCCATAGGTTTTTAGCATTTTCAAAGCTCTTTATTCCAAAGATACGACATGCTAGTCAGTGTATTCAGCAGGTGTAATGTATTGTAAGTTGTTTCCAAGGTAACAATAATAAAATTTAGTTTTGGTACTTAAGTACTTTTAAAAGCAAGTACTTCTTTAGTTTTACTTAAGTAAAAATCTGTCTTTACAACTTTCACTTGTAATGGAGTAATATTTGACCAGCAGGATCTGTACTTTCACTCAAGTAATGGAGTTGTGTACTTTGTCCGCCTCTGTAAATATATGAACTAGATATATTTTTATCAGAGGGTGAGTGTTTCCCACTACAGGCGGTCATGCTGACTTAAATGCTGTCTGTGAGCTAAACAAGGAATGTATGAACTAAGTCACATTATCTAAATATTCACAACAAACACCCTTTCAACACGAAACCAAGAAATAAGACCTACCTTTTCAATGCTTTGCGCAGCATCTCAAATCCTTGTCTCAGCCAGCTCCTTTCGTGCCCCAAAATGGTGATTCCCGTTGAACTCTTTCCACAAACTTCGGTTTCCCAGACCCTGTCAATCACAATGTCCATTTAAACAAAGATTACAATCTAGACATTTAACCTTATCCCTGCACTCTAAAAAACGCTGGGTTGTTTTTTCAACCCAAATGCTGGGTTGAGACCGCTGGGTAAGAGCGTTGGGTTGTTTTAACCCAATTTTGGGTTGAAAATTGGTCTTGATCATAACCCAGCGGCACTGGGTTGGGAACGCGGGCGTGAAGGAGAGCACACACATCAAGTCAACATCCGACAGCACCCCGACGACACCAGTGCGAGAAGCCGCCATTTTCTCAGCCTGAAAGAAGCGAGAAGCGAATGAAAGACGTTATGGTAAGTAAAGATAAAAAATTTAAAGTTATCATTCATTGTTTGTGTCTGGGAGTATTTTGAGGTTTCATGGAAGGCGGAAATAGTCCGAAAATAGCTTATATTGAAAAATACGTGGACGTGGTTTTCGCCTCAGAAACGGAGATCATAACGGTCTCTTTTACTGAACAGAAGAGGTTGCTTAACGTACATTTATAATGTCCGTGAGTATCTTATGTCATATTTTAATACGATTTTACAATATTTGCTCTTTTTGAAGTGTTAATAGACGGTTATTAACGTGTTAATTCGTTATATTATTGTTCACGGTTAAACTGAATGTAGTTTCCTAAAGGAAACGGTGTTATGTAATAAAGACTAGCATAATTATTTTGAGGCTAATTAAGTGATAATTGTTAACAGTAATGTCTTGCATGTAATATTTCAGACTTGCTGAGCATGTGTCTTCATTGTGCCCGCGCCGGAGTTAAGGACAGAGCAGCCTGCTTGTGTGAGGAGGAGGCTTCTCAGCTTCTTCAGAAGAGAGGCAAAGACCGTTTGAGGCAAGTAAAGTTCATAATTCCATCACTTTTTTTTTTACTAAAAGTAAAATAATGTTTCTTTGTTTTTTGTAGATTTTGAAAGCCAGAGACATAGGAGAGCATCATTCTTTTGAGATTGATGTAAGTGATTATTAGAAAATAAATGTTTCTGTTATCTCCTGCTTGTTTACTTCACATTTTAATGTAACAACAGTATGATAACGTGTTCATATTTTATGTAAACCATTGATGTCTGTGTTTTTCATTGCAGAACCCAAACCAACTTTGGAGTTGTCTGATTTGGAGAGTCATCATTCATAGTCTTCCTTTCTTAAAGGAATAGTTCACACAAAAAATTATATACTTGCCCTCATGTCATTCCAAACCTATACGACTTGTGTCTTTCTTTAGAACACAAATTAATATATTTTACATTTTCTTAATCCATTGATAGTCTAGATAATCAGCATTTTCAAGCTTCATAAATAGAGTTATTGTAGAAGTAATACATTCCAATATTTATATATGTATACATCTTAAATGACATGATAGCGAACATGTCTGTTCAGAAGAAAATATTGGTCTCCCAGACTGGCAATGGAGGACAAAAATTAAGACAATATTAAATATATTTATTTTTGTTCCAGAAATTAGGAGAGTTTGTATGGGTCTGGAACAACATGGGAGTAAATTATGACCATTTTCATTTTTGGGTGAACTAACCCATTAAAGAGCAGCCCTCCACGTACATGGACATTTGTGAGGTATGTGAATGTCATGTCTGTTTTAATGTTTCAGTAAAGAAGAAACTTTCTGAAAGCAATACATTTAAACAATATTACATGCCCTCACACTAGTGCTGCCATTATAGCATTCTAGAGCGCTGTTAATGTGCCTACAGACATTAAACAACCAGACTATTTACCTGTCCTTACTGATGTGGATGCACCTCTATCTGAAAATGGATAGTTTCATTAAATGTTTTTCTCTTTTTAGGCCACTGATGAAGAACAGGCAGTGACTGGGATGAATGCTGGTCAAAGGAGAATTTCCCCCAAACTGATAAAACAGTAGTTTTAAAGGAGGATGCTGCCCTAGATGCTGTAAAAGATGTCACATGATGTGCTGATGGGGCTTCTTCATGACTACATCAATTATGATAAAGAGATCATGAAAATTGGCAGTGATGCATGATCTGTATTCATGGACTATGAAACAAACTGTAAGTGTATAATTTGTAAAAAGCAAATGTTAAATGCTTGTCCTGTGTTTAGTAGAGATGGAGTTTACTCTCAGTCATTCACACACATGCTCACATTCTTTCACACACATATGTTTCTGGTAAATGTAATAATATCAGTGCTAATGTTGTGGTTTATTTGTGTACTCTCATGCCAGAATAGTTTGTAAAGAATTTCACTATTAACTAATTGTACAAGTATTGTATAATAGTGTTTTTGTATATTTTTTTATACAATTTACCAAAAAAGTCTTGATTTTAAGTTATATTCAACAAATGTTCATTTATAAACTCTGTAGCTGTTAATGCCATACTTTTCTGCATTTCTTCTTAACATGCATGTTACTTTTTGACTGTTTTCTCTTGTTGTTTTGAATAAATATTTACCTTTTGATAGTCATTCTTTGTGTGTAAAAGTTATTTTAAAATGAACAAGATTTGTAGATTTAATATCTAGCTCGATTTGGGCTCATTTTAGCCTAGCAATGTAGTAATTTTAAACCATGAAAAAGCAACCCAGCCTGCTGGGTTAAACATAATAACCCAAATGGTTGGGTTAAATAACCCAGCGCTGGGTTCTTCCCTTTTTGACCCAGCGCTGGTTACCAAAATAACCCAAATTGGGTTGTTTTCAACCCAGCAGTTTTTAGAGTGTAACTAAATGAACCAAAATGGCCAACTAGAGTAATGGCCAACTGTAATGTAATTACAACCAATCAAACTGATCCAGAAGTGATCCGAAGACTAAGTGAGCAACATTAATAGAGTGCTGATTATATCATGATGATAAAATGTTTTAACGACACAGAATGACACAAACACACTTACAGAACTGTTTCTTCCTCTGAGCCTTCCGGAGCATCTCAGTCGTGTAGTGTCTCCATTCGTTCTTCTCCATCAACCCTTCAATCGTATTCAGCAGTTCATTGACTTGAAAGGAATTATTGTTGTCTTCATTATCAAATGAGTGAAATCCACCAAAATCTTCAGTAAATTCTTGTAAAGCTGGAGTGTCTAATAGTTTCTTCTTCAGACGATCAGCATGAGTGAAGAGAACGATGGTGTAACGTTTAGCATCTTCTCCAAAGTTCTCCTCAATCCATTTCACTGTGTTTACGTGTTCCTCATCTGAGAATCTCAACGCCAGTTTGATGACCAGCAGAAACACAAGAGGACCAGGATCAGACATTAAGACCAGAGTCACTCATTTAATTTTTCTTTCATCTTCATTCTCTGACATGTAAATCAGCCCTGGAGTGTCGATTATTTTCATGGTCTTTCCATCCACATCTTCTTGCTCACAGGATTCAGTAGACTCTGGTGCATTTCTCCTCTTTCGGCCCACAATGGTGTCTCTTGTTTTTGTCTTCCCTGACCCAGTTTTACCCAGCAGAACAATCCTCGGTTTCTCTAACCCTGCACATCAGAATGACATTTACAATCCAGGTGCTAAAATACAAATAGCTAATTATACAGTAGATTAGTAGAATACGCATATTCAATTTTATGATTTGACAAAAAGACTAAATTAAACTATTGACTGATTTTAGACTGATACAGAAAATTAACTTTTTTGGTCACTCGTGTCTTCATTGTTGAATGAGTGATATCTGTCACCACATTCATTAAGACGATCCTTCAGATAATCACTTTCATTGATATACTCAGGTAATGGTTTTCCCTTCAGTGCATCAGCATGAGTGAACAGAATGATGAAATAGCGAGAAGCTTCTTCTCCGAAGTTCTCCTGAATCCATCTCACAGTGTTTCTCTCGTCAGCGGTGAATCTCACACCCAGTCTGATGACCAGCAGAAACACATGAGGACCAGGGACAGACATCTCAACACATTTCACTATTTCCTCCTTCATATTCTCTTCGGTCATTGCCGTATAAAACAGTCCTGGAGTGTCGATGACTGAGACGGTCTTTCCATCCATCTCTACTTCTCCTCTTTCGCAGGTTTTAGTAACTGACTCTGGTGAAACATCTGTCTTAAAACATTCTGGACCCAGTATGGTGTTTCCCGTTGAACTCTTTCCTGATCCAGTTTCCTGCCACATGCGTCGAGAGTCATTGAGCTGAAAATGTGACTCAATTCTCTCCCTGTATCAGCGTTTAGCAGCTATAACTGCCCGTCGGAGAGCATAGCATGATGCTTTGTACTCGCTCATGTTTCCTGACGACAGACCGGCGTTGTATGCGGCAGTTTGATGGTCAACCGCATCACGGATTGTTCTGTCCACCCACGGTTTCTGATTTGAGAATGTCCTTATTGTTACCGTTTCAGTAGCTTGCTCGGTTAGCGTGTTGACAAAGCTTAATGCTACATCCGTGAATTCGCTGACGTCAGATGAACTCGCCCGGAACATGTCCTAGTCGACGTCATCAAGAGCCGCCTGTAGCATAGCTTCAGAGTGGAAGGACCAGCGAGTCACTTCCCTCTCCACCGGCGGTTCCTGAACGATCCGTTGTTTGTATTCCGGTGTGAGGAAAATGGCGGCATGGTCCGATTTTCCAAAAGCCGGCAGTGAGTGGGCTTTGTACAAATAAACAAATAAACAGGCATTTTTAAAATAGTAATGACTGAATTTCTTTACTGTGTAGCAATGATCGAGTGTATTCGGTCCTCTAGTTGGACAGGATATATGCTGATGAAAGTTAGGCATGACCTGCCTGAGGTTGGCTTTGTTAATTCCCCCGCGATGATGGAGGCAGCGTCAGGATGTTTGTTGATATATCCGCTGAGTTTGGACAAAGCCAAGCTAGTGTCTGCCTGTGGTGGAATGTAAACGGCAGTAACGACGATTATGAAAACTCCCGGGGCAGATAGAATTGGCGGCAGATAATGGACAGATGTTGTAGATGAGGCGAGCAGAAACACGACAGAATGGAGATATTTCTGGGGTCACACCATTTCTTGTTAATCATGAAACACACTCCACCACCTTTCGTTTTTCCGGCCTCGGCTGTTCTGTCCATCCGTAAAACAGAAAAGTTATCAGACGGGGTTACCGTAGGACTGTGAGCCCTTTTCCTCAGTCTGTTGCGGATTCCAGCACGTCTCCCGCTGTGTTTCTTTCGCCTCCTGGGATTATTCAGGTGGCCTTTGTTCAACTCGGTGTTCCAAAGTATCTCCAATGGCCACGTTGGATTTGTGGATAAAGTGTCCTGAATCAGGTTAGTGTAGCGCTGTCCAATGTCCAAAAGTGTTCTTTTGTCGTAAATAATCATTGCAGACGTTACACGTGTAAAAGGAGAAGTAAAAATAGGTAAGAAAAACATATAAAAGCACAATTCTGAGCGGAGCTAATTCACAGGCGACTGAACTCAGCAGCGCCACTGGAAGCAAGTGATAAGTGCAACAGTGATAAGTGCAACAGCGTTAAGTGCAACAGCGTTAAGTGCAATGGCGTTAAGTGTAACAGCGTTAAGTGCAACAGCGTTAAGTGTAACAGCGTTAAGTGTAAGAGGGTTAAATGTAAGACTGTTAAGTTCAACAGCGTTAAGTGCAACAACATTAAGTGTAACAGCTTTAAGTGCAACAGCTTTAAGTGCAATAGCTTTAAGTGCAACAGCTTTAAGTGCAACAGGGTTAAGTGTAACAGCGTTAAGCGTAACAGCGTTAAGTGTAACAGCGTTAAGTGTAAGAGGGTTAAATGTAAGACTGTTAAGTTCAACAGCGTTAAGTGCAACAACATTAAGTGTAACAGCTTTAAGTGCAACAGCTTTAAGTGCAATAGCTTTAAGTGCAACAGCTTTAAGTGCAACAGGGTTAAGTGTAACAGCGTTAAGCGTAACAGTATTAAGTGAAACAGGGTTAAGTGTAACAGGGTTAAGAGTGTTAAGTGTAACAGCGTTAAGTGTAACAGGGTTAAGTGCAACAGGGTTAAGTGCAACAGCGTTAAGTGCAACAGCGTTAAGTGCAACAGGGTTAAGCGTAACAGTATTAAGTGTAACAGGGTTAAGAGTGTTAAGTGTAACAGCGTTAAGTGTAACAGTATTAAGTGTAACAGGGTTAAGAGTGTTAAGTGTAACAGCGTTAAGTGTAACAGGGTTAAGTGTAACAGGGTTAAGAGTGTT
The DNA here is from genome assembly GCA_027474115.1 of Schizopygopsis malacanthus. Taxonomy (NCBI): domain Eukaryota; kingdom Metazoa; phylum Chordata; class Actinopteri; order Cypriniformes; family Cyprinidae; genus Schizopygopsis; species Schizopygopsis malacanthus. The sequence goes on from JAPDDM010000340.1 coordinate 109,114, forward strand.
AAGTGTAACAGCGTTAAGTGTAACAGGGTTAAGTGTAACAGGGTTAAGAGTGTTAAGTGTAACAGCGTTAAGTGTAACAGCGTTAAGCGTAACAGTATTAAGTGTAACAGGGTTAAGAGTGTTAAGTGTAACAGCGTTAAGTGTAACAGGGTTAAGTGCAACGGCGTTAAGTGCAACAGTGTTATGTGTAACAGCGATAAGTGCAACAGCGTTAAGTGCAACAGCGTTAAGTACAACAGCGTTAAGTGCAACAGCGTTAAGTGTAAGAGCGTTAAGTGTAAGAGTGTTAAATGCTAAGTGTAACAGCGTTAAGTGTAACAGCGTTAAGTGTAACAGCGTTAAGTGTAACAGCGTTAAGTGTAACAGGGTTAAGTGCAAGAGTGTTAAGAGCGACAGCGTTAAGTGAAACAGCGTTAAGCGTAACAGCGTTTAGCGTAACAGTATTAAGTGTAACAGTGTTAAGTGTAACAGTGTTAAGTGCAAGAGTGTTAAGTGCAAGAGCGTTAAGTGCAACAGCGTTAAGTGTAACAGCGTTAAGTGTAACCGTGTTAATTGTAACAGCGTTAAGTGTAACAGTGTTAAGTACAAGAGTGTTAAGTGCTACAGCGTTAAGTGCAACAGCGATGCCCCCGATGTTGCAGCCATGATAAAATCTCATACACTAGCTAGCCATACTTTTATTAGCATAGGATGTTCATGTTAATGTTCTGGAACGTATGGAATCTAGAGATAAAATGTTTGTTGTTTATATTCCGTTCCTCTAAACTTTAGACAGCAGCAGAAAAATACTCTATATCCACAAAACTTTATTATTTTGTCAAATAATTATGCTGAGGTGAAATGATTGTGCTCCTTTTCCACAGGCAGAGAGATAATATTACGGAGCATTTGCAGATGAAATGCTGATATAAATAATGGCAATTAATTCTTCCCCTTTATTTTGATTTAGTTTATTTATTGCAGAACAAAGCCAGCATTCATGGCTTACAATAACTATATACAAGCCAGGGTTTGCATTAAAGTAAAAAAAAAAAAAAAAAAAAAAAAAAAAGAGCCACTTTTATACACACCTGAAATATCAATTATTTATCTTCCACTATACTTTAGTCTATCTAGTGTTACGATCCTTGGCATCGTTGTTTTCGTGTGTTTTGCTTTGTGTATGTGACTGTGTATGTGTGCAGGGATTGGCTCTTCATCAAGGAACGCGACTGGTGGATCCTGAAGCGGTGACTTTAAAAGGGCGGTGTTACCAGCACACGGGGAGCTGACGTTGGCTGTTGCTGTTGTGGCGTGAAGAGCAACGGATTCCGGCTCCGTTAAACAGACCACCAACGGCTTTGTGTTTATTGTTTATGACTATTTCGATTCGTGATTTATTCTGTTTAATTCTCTGGAGCGTAGGAGAGGTCTGCTATCTATTTTGATCTACCTTTGCGATGTGTTTTCTGGTCTAGGGAGATAGGGAAGTACATTTGCATTTCCTTTTCTTTGTAACTAGGACATTTATACAGGGGCGGCGCTAGGGGTGGGCTAAGGGGGCTGAAGCCCCGAATGTTTTCAGTAAAGCCCCTAATGTTTTTATTACCATGCCTCGTAAGCACTATCACTGAGTTTTCATGCGCAATAAAATATTTATTTCAACCGCAGATTTGTTCTCTGCACATATAACAGTGTCAACTTTACGTTGTCATTCATTCACTCCCGATAAGGACCGCCCACTGAGGCTCGTAGCCATTTTGACTGACATGTAAACTGGCCAACCGACGATAAGAAGTTATAGGGTCTATATGATCCAGCCAATGAGATCAGATCTTGGGGAGCCAGGCGGTTAATTGGTGTGTGGTATTTTACTATATGAATTTATTTGAAAATAAAAATGGACATTTCAAAATTCTTCCAAAAAAGGAAGTAAAACACCCCCAGCCAGCACTTAAACGGCAAAAACCCGCTGCTTCAGGTATCTGTAACTTACTAACGTTATATAACTTATCGCTGTAACAGTCTCGCCATCCGTCAAAATATGTTATTTGTTACTGAGCTGTGTCACTGTAAAACAACACATATAGGTTAGGTTTTTAATTAGGTATTTATTATTCGTTTTTAAATTATGGGATTTGCATTTTGGATCATGTCATATAACGGTTGAGAATGAGTATAGATTATTGTTTACAGTTTAACTCATTGTGACTATTTTATTTTAATAATGAATATTTTTAGAAAGATTTACAGCTTTAAAAAAAATAAAGCTTCTTAACCAATGTGTCTTTTAAATATATTTTATTTAAAGTGTATTCTGACAGGTATGGATGTCTCTGGGCTAAGCCCCGTATATCCACTCACCCTAGAACCGCCCCTGCATTTATATGTTTCTTTTATTTAGTTCTTATGTTTGTTATTTTGGCCTTGGGCCTCTCTGAAGCCAATGCTCCTTATTCAATCTTTATTTATTTACTTCTTTAATAAATCATTTAACTTCATGTGTTGTACTGGTGATCTGTTGGCTGCGGCTGGAATCCTATTAATATCCGTCGTTCGCGTCTCACCCTATTAATATGGGCCGTAACAAAACTAGTTATTATAAAAGAAAGGTTCTCAATAAATTCTGACCATACATTTCTCTTTTGAGATAATTTTGAGCTACAACAAAAACCTACAGGTAGGCTATATAGTGAAATGATCCATGAAACACGCTCCGATTGGAGCGCTTTGAAACAGTGAACCATTTTGTAAACTCTGGTAACTGATTCGGGGTTTCGAAAAGCTTTGTTTCTCCATCACTACGTGCTTTTTTAAATTCATGACTCGTGATGTCCAGATTCGAAAATGAATGGTTCTTTTGAACCGTGTTTTGCTAGTGAATCGCTTGAACTTTAAATAAAATAAAATAACATGTCGTTTGGCTGTCTTGCCCATCATACATATTTTTATTTAAATTACATTTAATTTATTATCAAATTACACTAGCGCCAATCACGTGATATTGAGTTGTGCTGACTTCATGTTGTAAATAAAATGATTTTGCTAAATGAAAGTCTATATCTATTCAAATATTCTGTAATCTTACTACAGTTACTCTAGTAAATATACCAAACTAGAATCACTGCAGTTCTTCACAGACACTCGGATACAAACTCAATCAAATGGCAAAATGGATTTATAATAATTTATTGTTTTTAGAGAAACAAAGGATCTTAACACAACAAAAATAAGCCTGTTTCAAAACAATTGTAATTAGGCAAAGATATTTCCATTATTAATTTGAACAAATGACAAAACAATTTACAGAGTAAAGCTTCATGTGCATCTCTTTACATAGTCATACAAAACCCATAATTCCACAGTCAGCAGAAAATCACATCAATTAACATTTCAGCTGTGAAATAAAAAAAACAGCTCATAACATAATGATGAACTGATGTTTAACAACTTCAAAACCGTCAGAGGTGAAATGAAAGTTCATGTTTCAGTCAGTAAAAGACCTGCAGTGTGTGTGTGTGTGTGTGTGTGTGTGTGTGTGTGTGTGTGTTACGGTCACCTGTAGTGGTGATCACACCGTCCTGTGGTTAGCTGGTTCTGGATCAGTGTGATGTGAGATGCTCCAGCAGAGGTGAGACGAGTGTGTGAGATGAGTGTGTGACAAGTGAGTGAAGGGTGAGATGAGTGTAGACTAGTGTGTGACGAGTGTGTGAGATGAGTGTGTGACGAGAGGGAGACGAGTGTGTGGCGAGCGTGTGATGAGAGTGAGATGAGTGTGTGACGAGCGTGAGATGAGCGTGTGACGAGTGTGTGACGAGCGTGTGATGAGTGTGACGACCGTGTGACCAGCATGTGACGACCGTGTGACGAGCGTGAGATGAGTGTGTGACGAGAGTGAGACGAGTGTGTGAAGAGCATGTGCTGAGTGTGAGACGAGTGTGTGAGGAGCGTGTGATGAGTGTGTGAGGAGCGTGTGAGGAGCGTGTGATGAGTGTGAGAGGAGCGTGTGATGAGTGTGAGACGAGTGAGACGAGTGTGTGAGGAGCGTGAGACGAGCGTGCGACGAGTGTGTGATGAGAGTGAGACGAGTGTGTGACGAGTGTGATGAGTGTGATGAGAGTGAGACGAGCGTGACGAGCGCGAGATGAGTGTGTGACGAGTGTGTGATGAGAGTGAGACGCATGTGTGACAAGTGTGTGACGAGCGTGAGACGAACATGAGACGAGCGTGTGACAAGCATGAGAGACGAGTGTGAGATGAGTGTGTGACGAGAGTGAGACGAGCGTGTGAGGAGTGGGAGAGACGAGAGTGAGACGGGTGTGTGAAGAGCGTGTGATGAATGTGAGAGATGATTGTGAGACGAGTGTGAGATGAGTGTGTGACGAGTGTGTGATGAGAGTGTGACGCTGCTAAAGCGCTGCGATCTTGCTGGCCTCGCGCACTCCGCTCAGATACGCTCCCGTCACCGTCTGAGGAAAGTGTCTGTTTGTGGCCTGCAGAAACACATTAACAATGCCGGAAATAATCATCTGATAACAACTAGGTATGAACAATACAGTCGGCCCATGATCTTCAGTTTGAGTGTTTTTGATATTCAACATGAACAGTGCAAGATTAAAGAAAAAAAAATGGAATACTCTTTCTTACCCCACTGCGTTTATTTTCTGTGTCTTCTTGTCCAGTTACAATAACTACTTATTGTTTGCAGATATGTTGCTCCATAATGAATTGCGATGAATAATATTTTTGGCATTTTAAGACTGTTTTACGTGACTGATTATACGACGGTAATATTTCAGCAGTAGTTACCAGCACTAGTCAGTGCAGGTACAGTGTTACACCAGTAGATGGCAGCAATGAGCTGTCTTTATGTGTGTGTGTGTGTGTGTGTGTGTGTGTGTGAGAGAGAGAGAGTAAGTGTGCATCTGTGCGTGCGTGTGTGTTGAGGAGCTGCCAGATAAGAGATAAGTCAGATCAATAATAGTGTCAATGTTGCACAGAATGGTCACATATTGTCATTAATGATGTACTCATCAATGAGGCTTTGCTCAAATATGAGTATATTCAAATTAGTGTTCATTTCGATAATGAAAACTATGACAAAAAATGTTTGTTGACAAGCTTTTTTCCCTAAAACGAGACGAAGACCAGATGACAATAAGATCAATAAACGATAACTATGACTATATCAACATGCAATTTCATTGACGATAAAAGAGTAGACTAATTGACTAAAACTAGGATAAAACAAAATGGGATAAGGTTGATTAAATATGTGACCCTGGAGCACAAAACCATTCATTAGGGTCAAGTTTTCGAAATTGAGATTTCTACATCATCTGAAAGCTGAATAAATAATATTTCCATTGATGTATGGTTTGGACAATATTTGAAAATCTGGAATATGAGGGTGCAAAAAAATCTAAATATTGAGAAAATCATCTTTAAAGTTGTTCAAATGAAGTTCTTAGCAATGCATATTACTAATCAATAATTAAGTTTTAATATATTTACGGTAGTAATATCTTCATGGATCGTGATCTTAATATCTAATGATTTTTGGCATAAAATAAAAATGTATAGTTTTGAGCCATACAATGTATTGTTGGTTATTGCTACAAATATACCTGTGCTGCTTATGACTGCTTTTGTGCTCCAGGGACACATGTGATAAAAACTAACAAGGACATTTAACACAGGACTAAGACTAAAACTCAAATTGAAAATAGCTGACAAAATGAACCCTAATTGAAATGACTGAAGTGTGTCTGAATCAATCACCTCTCCGGCGAAGAACAGCTTGCCCTGCACATCTTCGGCGATGATGTCGTAGGCCTCGCCGCTGCCACCCGTCTTCACGAAGCTGTAGGACATCTGAGCCCACGGGTCTGTGCTCCAGCGGGTCACCAGGAACCGGAGCGGATCCGGAACCTCCTGCGGCACAGAGTCAGAAACACAGGTGAGCCGCGGCGATCTGAGTCCCGAGCATCACGTAAGAACGACCCACACACGTCACCTGCTCCTGGAAGAGCTCTCGGAGGACACTCATACACAGATCCACCACCTGAGAGTCCTGAAGATCCCTGAGCAGAGACAGAGCCTCGCCGGTGACCACCGCCATCAGCACACACTGCTCGCCCTGCGCGCACACACACACACACACACACCTCAGTGACCCTCCAGGGATCAGCAAACATTACAGTTATTAACAAAAGAACTGCATGAGGTTTTTATTTGTTCCTTCTCTGAATAAGCTATTCAACACGGCCAATGTTTACATGAATTTACACACACGAGCCAGTTCAAAAGTTTACACACGCATTATTTTTAATATCCGTTCCAAATCTGCATGCGTTTCGTTCCTCAAAAGATGAATAATGTCACTAGTTTCTGATCCCAATTGATTGCCATAATATTAAAATCAATACCTTCCAAAGCTGTTTTATTCCAACATTCTTCAAAATCTGTTCTTTAGATTTCAGCAGAAGAAAAACTCGTACAGGATTGAACAACATGATGGTTTAAATCATGCTAAAAATAAAGTGATTTTATGGGTGATCTGTTTCTTTCAAGGTGTGTTTCATCTCTATTGGATGCAAAATGCACTTTTATCTGGCGTTTGCATATAAATGTGTTGGCAGTGTGTGAACACAACCATCCTTCTTCTTCTACAGGCTTAAATCCCAGTATCTGTGCCGGCACGTATCCTTCGTCTCCTGTTTGCCGTGTCCTCTACTCTGATACCCTTCACGTCCTCGTTCACACACTCTACAAGTCTCCGTTTAGGCCGTCCTTTCTTTCTCGTAACGAAGTGCATCTTTCTATCCAACATATTCATCATCTCTTGTCTTCCCCACTCAGTGTGAAGCTAACCCTAACCTTCTCCGGTTGCCATGCACTCTTCGTCTTCTTTCTACTAACCTTCATGCCTCTAATCTCTAGGGCTTTAGTTGCACAGAACAACATCGTCAGCGTACATCACGTTCCATGGTGTTTCCCGTCTCACAGTGTCGGTCAGACAGTCCATGATGGGGATGAACATCAGCGGACTAAGCACTGATCCTTAGTGTACTCCGATCTTCACATCTAACTTGTGTCCGCCAGTCCTTGTGCATGTCCTGGATGACTCTGATAGTTTTCTGGTGCTCCTTTCAGTCTGAGGAAAGCTACAGTCACAAGACTGATGGTGTAAGCATACAGATGTATCTAATTGCGTTGACGGTGTCATCGTTCCTGTTAAAGTCTCTCTTCTTCTCTTTCTTCGTCCGCACCGCCTCTTGGACTTCCTCATTACACCACCATGTCTCTTTATCTTCTTCTGCTTTACCTGATTGTTGTCACACACTTCTCCTTAGTTAGTTTCCACCATTTAGTTTTCTGTATTGCCCTATGTCTTGGGTATCTCAGAGATTTTATTTGTGTCTTGCACACTACTAGTTTGTGTTGTTTCGCCACAGCCTCACTTGGTAGAGCACTGCAGTCTGTCTCTAGCTTCATCAAGTTTTTCCTGCATTTAGTCAACTTGTGTGTTTCTTCCACCACTTGAGTTGAGAACACAACCACCCTACAGTGATAAAAACCCACTCACTCCTTTTTTTTATCCCAAAAAACCTAAACATTCTCAATTATCAAGCCGTTTAGATTTTCTGAGCACCATGACGTCATACTGCTTAAACTCCGCCCACAGCCTCTGGTGGACTGTCCGGTATTAGCATATCTCCGCCCTCATTATCATTTAAAGGGACATGCACTGAGACAGATCGCTGTGAACAGAGCTGTGTTTAACAGGGTAAAAAGGGTGTTGTTTTACACTACCATTGAGGAATTATAACTAAAATACACTGCAGACATTGGATGCTCGCTCCCCTTTAAGAGCGAGGGGTGAAAACTTGAATTCTTCTAGCTGTATGTAAATTTATGGCCACAAATGTAGAACCATGTTGTGCAAGAGACATTAGTAAAACATCACATGTAATACTGAATTTGATCAGCATTTTTCTGAGGGTTAATCTCAATTCAGCAAGCGTGCAGAAAGCAGCGGCGCACCTGCGGACTCATGTCGTAGAAAACACTGAACAGGCCTCTCTTCTCCGGACAGGGCGGGACGTGGCCGAAATAATCCGCTCCCTGGATTTTACCGTCCCAGAAGCGTGTGGGGAACTGGAGCGCCACCTGAAACACAGCGTGGAGCGGTGAGTGCTTCAGCGGGCGAGAGACATTAACAAACACTGACACGGACACTTGCTCACCTTCTCAATGACTCCGGCTCCCAGACTGTGGATGGCTTTGAGCTTTCTGTCAGGCAGAGGTGGACTGAACCCGATGAGGTTCTTCTGCAGCAGAGCCAGCGGAACCGTCACCAGAACCTGAGACACACAGCAGCCGTCAGACAACACACTCACGGGAGTAACAACATGACAGAGTCACCAGTGTGTGTGTGTGTGTGTGTGAGGAACCTTCTGTGCGCTCCAGAGAGAGCCGCAGCTGGACTTCACCGTCACTCCTTCTCCAGAGTAATCCACGTGCTGCACCTGCACACACACACACACACACACACCTGAGAGTGAGCGCATGTGTGACGGGGTGAAGAACAGCACTGTGTGTGTGTGTGTGTGTGTCTGCACATGTGTGTGTGTGTCTGTGCGTTTTTGTGACAAATGAGGACATACATTTGTATAATGGCACAGGTATGACAGGTATTACAAGGTGAAGGTGATTTATGAGGACATTGCTCCATGTTCCCACTTTTCAAAACACTTATAACTCATACAGAGTGAGGTTTTTTCTTTGGGGGGTAGAAATGCACCGTCTCCTGTGAGGGCTACGTTTAGGTGTAGGGTAGGTGTAGGGCAATAGCACATACAGTTTGTACAGAATAAAAACCATTACGCCTATGGTGAGTCCCCGTAAACCATAAAAACAAACGTGTGTGTGTGTGTGTGTCTGAAATACCGCAGTATTGAGCCGGATGTCGAGTCCCTGAGCGAGTTTGTGCAAGACAGATGAGTATCCATCGGTGAGCAGCGTGTGATCTCCAGAGAACTGAGCAAAACACTCGTTATGATCCCACGAGCGCGCAGACACCTGCACACACACACATTACATGAACATCACACTCAACACACACTGATTCTCACACACACACACACACACACACACACACACACACACACACACACACACAGACTTTCACTTACACACTCACACACAAAAAAACACCACACTCACACACACAAAAACACACACACTCAAAATCACACACACACACTCTCACTAACACACTCACACACACAACAAAACACACACACTCAAAATCACTAACACACACACTCTCACTAACACACAAACACACTCACTCACACACTCTCACTAACACACAACACACACTCACACACACAACTACACACAACAACACTCTCACTAACACACAAACACACACACACTCACACACACACACACACTCACTAAAACACACTCTCACTAACACACAAACACACACACACACTCACTACACACACTCACACACTAACACACTCACACACCTGGTCCAGTGTGCTTCCGCAGGCATATTCCAGGTTACTGAGATGGAAGTGCAGAACTTTCTCTTCCAGGTCGGTGAACTGAAGTCCAGACTCCTGCAGGAACGTCTTGTACACTTCCTGGATCTTCTCTGAACATCGGCACAACATGAACAGAAACTCACATCAGTTTGACCCTGAACTGTAGTAGTAGTAATATTCTAACACAGTGTCAGCGGCAGGGCTACATCTTTATGACAAGAACACAGTGAATAACAAATTAACCAAAACATTTAGTTCCCAATAGTTAATTCAACTACTGCCATTACCTAATATTAACTAAAAATAACTGAGATTCTTAGAAAGCCTTCTCCTCACACCCGGACTGGTTTGATGTGACAGCAATGTCCCGAACCGAACAAATTATGTTTGTGGATCATAAGAGACAGAGCAGGTCACATGAGGTGAGTCTCACCGCCCAGTGGTGCATCCTGGGACTGCGGCTTGTCTTTCCTCCACTCCGACACGGCGTCCAGCACGGCGTTAAAGTGGAAGTCCATGCGTTTGTCCAGAGCCGGATCGGTGACGCGTCCGCCTTCCTGAAGTAGCTCGCAGCGGACGCCCAGAGTGTGCATCTCTAGACCCAACTCAACACCAGCAGAAGCACAGCAGAGACGTCACACACACACACACACTCAGTGAGTGAGTGAGACTGTGTGTGTGTGTGTGTGTTTGTGAGTGTGTGTGAGTGAGTGAGTGAGTGAGTGAGTGAGAGTGTGTGTGTGTGTGTGTTTGTGTGTGTGTGAGTTTGAGTGTGTGTGTGTGTGAGTGTGTGTGTGTGTAAGCATGTGTGAGAGAGAGAGAGTGTGTGTGTGTGTGTGTGTGTGAGCGTGCGTGCGAGTGAGTGAGTATGAGTGAGTGAGTGTGTGTATGAGTGTGTGAGTGCGTGTTTGTGTGTGTGTGAGCGTGCGTGCGAGTGAGTGAGTATGAGTGAGTGAGTGTGTGTATGAGTGTGTGAGTGCGTGTTTGTGTGTGTGTGAGCGTGCGTGCGTGTGAGTGAGTGAGTATGAGTGAGTGTGTGTGTATGTGTGTGTGTGTGTATGTGTGAGAGAGTGCGTGTGTGTGTATTAGTGTGTGTGTGTTACCTGCTCACACATCAGGGCAATGGGGTTGTTGATGCAGCCGTTGGCGATCTGAGCTCCGTGACCCACCGTCACACCCATCGACGTATCGTCCCAAACTCGCCCTCCGATTCGCTCCCGGGCCTCCAGAACCACCACCTGTCCACCAATCAGAGAACAGACCATAAAGAACCAAGACCGTTCATAAACAGACTCTTCCTTCTGACTGGACAGACAATGTATAATAATTATTTCAGAAACATAAATAATTATTTTCAGAAATACTTTATCACTTTTTCAGTCTCTACCTAAAAGTCCAGAACTACGACAGTGTTGTATAATAATAATAATAATAATAATAATAATAGCGCCAAAACATCTCTTCTAGGACAGATGGAAGGAATAAATGCTAACAAAGCCACAATTTGCTATGATTTTATTCTTGTAGTTTTTGCATTATATTCATCAGGGCTCTAGACTAACTTTTTGCACTGGGTGCACTGGTGCGCCTAACTTTTTTTCTTAGGTGCACCGGCACAAAAGTTAGGTGCACCCAAATTTTCATAAAGGCAATATTTACTAGTAAACGACTAACTAACAATCTGGTCAACATAAAGTTCTTTATTTGAAGCACAATTCTACAAGAAAGGTAACTTACAGAAAAAGTGATGGTGCTTAAAGTGCTTCACTGAGCAGAGATTTAAACTTAAAACATCTCAAGATAAATAAAATCTAAATTAAGTGTTTTAAGGGCGTCAAACTGAACATCTCATGGCTCAATGTATTATGGACTATCCTCCATTGCAGTCACATGCCCCTCGGATGGCCAACTCCTGTAGTTTAGCTTTCTTGATCTTTGGCCTTGGCTAAACCAGCTGAACACACTCTCTCTAGCATCAACATCTTCCAGACTTGACCCTCTACACTGAGTCTTATCAGATCTTCCACTGTGTCTGAATGAAGGGATGCTCTAGTGCCCCCCCCACACTGAGTCTGATCAGATCTTCCACTGTGTGTGAATGAAGGGATGCTCTAGTGCCCCCCCCCCCCCCCCACACACACTGAGTCTGATCAGATCTTCCACTGTGTCTGAACGAAGGGATGCTCTAGTGCAGTGCTTCTCAACCCCCCCCCCCTTAAACCCATAAAACAATCCTGCGCCCCATCCCACCACAGACTACCAAATAATTGCACTAAACATAATGAAAAAAATAAGTATTTACAGTTTTTATAACCAATTCTTACTATGCAAAAAAGGAAGTATACTTAGGCCTTTAGTGTTATGTTAGAAGCATTTTTATACTCATACCTTTTCTTGATTTAATATTTTGATTTTTTTTTAGCTTTATTTTCATTTAAATGTTTAGTTTTGAAATGTTGTATGCATTTGTCATGTTTATTTCATGTCTTTATCTTCTTAAATGTGTGTATATAATATGTATAGTTTTAACTTTTAATTTGAGTTACTTCTTATTTGTAAGCCGCTTTGGATAAAAGCGTCTGCTAAATGACAAAGTAAAGAAAAAAATAACTGTTCTGTTCTGTCTAATCGTCTCTCTGTACTCATACTGTATTTTAATGCAGCCAAATTCTCAATAAAACTGTTTTACTTTATATATTTGACTGTTTATGTTGTCAGTCAACAGGATAAATATGAAATAATGACTGAAACACGTCCCTTTAAGAATTCATAACCAGCTCTCCTTTCCAAGAAGCTAGTCTGCACAAAAATACTAATTTATAATTGTATTGAGCCGTTGTCTGATGAAATCAAATAAGACAAGACAATTCCAGTGCTGTGATTTCTTCTATATTTGTATGTACATTTAGAGAAGCAATAATATCTGTTTTAACTGAACGGGCTCCTCTCGCGCTGAACAGAGCAGATGCAGAGAAAGCGCGCTGATCTCGCGCCGTTGCGGCGATCACAGAGACACTCTGAGAGACTCGATTTGTCACTAGTTGCTTTTTTTGGAAAACAAAAAGTTGCTATGGGGGTCTACAAAGGCGCTAAATGTCGCTAAGTTAGCAACACTGCACGCATTTCTACTACTCACCTCTTTCTCTCTGTCTGACTGCGGCAGCACACGTGACGCATTTGTCAACGCGCACACACACATACAGGGATATCTGGACCACGGCCAATCAGAGGGGGGGTCCGCCCTTCACTATCTCTGATTGGTTTAGACCACGATATAAGCCTAACGGGGGTCTTTTTTTGAACCAGAGTTTCTGAGTCGCGGATACTTTTTTTTCTTTTCTCGAATGGCTGGACGCACCAGTGCACCCTGGGATTTTTGTTAGTCGCACCCGAGAGAAATTAGGGCGCACGTGCGACCAAATTGGTCGCACTCTAGAGCCCTGTTCATAATAATCTATATATATACAGTGGGTACAGAAAGTATTCAGACCCCCTTAAATGTTTCACTCTTTGTTATATTGCAGCCATTTGCTAAAATCATTTAAGTTCATTTTTGTTCCTCATTAATGTACACACAGCACCCGATATTGACAGAAAAACACAGAATTGTTGACATTTTTGCAGATTTATTAAAAAAGAAAAACTGAAATATCACATGGTCCTAAGTATTCAGACCCTTTGCTGTGACACTCATATATTTAACTCAGGTGCTGTCCATTTCTTCTGATCATCCTTGAGATGGTTCTACACCTTCATTTGAGTTCAGCTGTGTTTGATTATACTGATTGGACTTGATTAGGAAAGCCACACACACCTGTCTATATAAGACCTTACAGCTCACAGTGCATGTCAGAGCAAATGAGAATCATGAGGTCAAAGGAACTGCCTGAAGAGCTCAGAGACAGAATTGTGGCAAGGCACAGATCTGGCCAAGGTTACAAAAAAAAAAATCTGCTGCACTTAAGGTTCCTAAGAGCACAGTGGCATCCATAATCCTTAAATGGAAGACGTTTGGGACGACCAGAACCCTTCCTAGAGCTGGCCGTCCGGCCAAACTGAGCTATCGGGGGAGAAGAGCCTTGGTGAGAGAGGTAAAGAAGAACCCAAAGATCACTGTGGCTGAGCTCCAGAGATGCATTCGGGAGATGGGAGAAAGTTGTAGAAAGTCAACCATCACTGCAGCCCTCCACCAGTCGGGGCTTTATGGCAGAGTGGCCCGACGGAAGCCTCTCCTCAGTGCAAGACACATGAAAAAACACCTGAAGGACTCCAAGATGGTGACAAATAAGATTCTCTGGTCTGATGAGACCAAGATATAACTTTTTGGCCTTAATTCTAAGCGGTATGTGTGGAGAAAACCAGGCACTGCTCATCACCTGTCCAATACAGTCCCAACAGTGAAGCGTGGTGGTGGCAGCATCATGCTGTGGGGGTGTTTTTCAGCTGCAGGGAAAGGACGACTGGTTGCAATCGAGGGAAAGATGAATGCGGCCAAGTACAGGGATATCCTGGACGAAAACCTTCTCCAGAGTGCTCAGGACCTCAGACTGGGCCGAAGGTTTACCTTCCAACAAGACAATGACCCTAAGCACACAGCTAAAATAACGAAGGAGTGGCTTCACAACAACTCCGTGACTGTTCTTGAATGGCCCAGCCAGAGCCCTGACTTAAACCCAATTGAGCATCTCTGGAGAGACCTAAAAATGGCTGTCCACCAACGTTTACCATCCAACCTGACAGAACTGGAGAGGATCTGCAAGGAGGAATGGCAGAGGATCCCCAAATCCAGGTGTGAAAAACTTGTTGCATCTTTCCCAAAAAGACTCATAGCTGTATTAAATCAAAAGGGTGCTTCTACTAAATACTGAGCAAAGGGTCTGAATACTTAGGACCATGTGATATTTCAGTTTTTCTTTTTTAATAAATCTGCAAAAATGTCAACAATTCTGTGTGTTTCTGTCAATATGGGGTGCTGTGTGTACATTGAGGAAAAAAAATGAACTTAAATGATTTTAGCAAATGGCTGCAATATAACAAAAGAGTGAAAAATTTAAGGGGGTCTGAATACTTTCCGTACCCACTGTATATATATATATATCAGGGGCGTTTTCCTCCTTAACCTTCTTAAAATCGGATGAGAAAATTTAAAAAAATAAAAATATACGCAAATATGACATTAAAAGTCAGTTTTTTAATAAAGCAACACTGTCCATTCGGTACGATACCAGAATGTAATACCGCCGTATTGATACTAAATCCATACCATAGATCAGCCTCAAAAGATTAGTGAATTATTATTTTTGTATTAATAATAATAAAAACAGATTCATATCTCAATACCTTTTGTATCAAACTGTAACAAAAAACCTACCGGGAACATTTTGACCGAGTTTGAAGAAAGAAATACTACTGAAGTTTATTGTAAAGTGTTATTCCAACAAATTAATATTCAAAATCACGTTATTATTTCTCTCTCTCTCTCATATTGTTTTCAGATTTGGGTAAAAAGCATTAAATATATATCTCACTCTCTCGCTTGGTTCATATTAGCAGATACATTACCATTGATACTAAAATTAATATAGCAAAATTCTTGCTCGGTTCAAATCCAATTCATATTCGACTTTATGAAATACAAATGCATATATTACGTGACTTCTAGCGTGTCACACATGTACATTTGAGCTTACTGTATCACATCTGTATGTGCGCTGATCAGTATTAAATCTGAATTTATGAATGATAAGATCAGGATGAGCAAGCAAAAAGATTTGATGTGGTCAGTTTGTTCACCTGTATCTGCTTTGTATCAATGCCATATTTCACGTCCACTGTTCTCTTTGTTTATCAGTTCGCTGATAGTTTCTTGTGTTTGATCCATCGAGTTGTTCTGGTGTCACATCTACTGGTTGTGCAGCACTTTGGGAAGCACTGCCACCGACAGGTGAACTTTCCAACTGCAGCATATGAAATACCAAACTAAGCAAAATTATGATATTATACGGCAACGCCTCCATCACGCCATAATTGGTTCGGGCCATAAATCCCGCCTCTTGTTTTCGTGCGAGCTCTCGGTCTGAATGAAGGGCGACTAATTATAAAGCAAGTAAACGACTCTCCCGCTTAGATCTCACATCAAGATGAACCAAGAAATGGCTTGAACACGTGATGACCGTGTCAGTTTTTAACTAATTATAAAGCAAGTAAACGACTCTCCCGCTTAGATCTCACATCAAGATGAACCAAGAAATGGCTTGAACACGTGATGACCGTGTCAGTTTTTAACGAGCATTCAGCTTGATGAGATGAAAGATGTATGGCTTTTATGACCTGTGTGTATTTACAACTCCGCCCAACATCACGTGATTATAAAGCATTACTAAAGACAGTCGTTAAGTAACAGCTGATGGTGAAGTACACTGCCTCCTCGTATTAAAACACCCCCGCACGACACTGATATATAGCGTAAGTTCCTCATCAACAGTGCGCACGTATCTCAGTGCTCATGTACAGTAGGGCTCGAGGTGTTGTTCATCAGGTGTGTGTGTGTGTGTGTGTACCAAGCAAGCCAAAGTTCTGGAGCTAGTCTAGCAGCAGCGAGCCCGCAGCACCGGCGCCGATGACCAGCTTCCTTCTGCACAGACACACGGAGAGATCGTTAATACTCAGCTTTTCTACGCTCGTGCACTAAAAACATGGAGGTCCAACATTTAAAAGCATTAATAAAAACACCATGCATTTTTTGCTCTGAGCTCATGCTTTAAATGCACTAATTGCATTAGGACACGGTCATATGATGGTGCTAAAACGGTATTTGTTGTAATGCGGTTTAAGGTTAAACATTTTCCACATACTGTGGATTATTGTTGCTCCGCCTTTTTTACGAAGCTTTGTGCTTTGATTGGCCGGCTATCCGGTGCGCTGTGATTGGCCGAATACTGCTCAAGCATGTGATGAAATGTTACGCCCCTTACCATATTTGGAAACACACGTCGTCAACACTACAGCGAGAATAATATTACGCCGTCTTTCATTGGGTAAACATTAGGGGCGGAGTTATGCAAATCTTCCCACACAGTGACATAGACATGCGGGGCGAGTCTTAACTCTTATAAAGAATATCTCTTTATTCGTTGTGCCTTTATGGGTCTTATATATCCACGAGCAGCTTGCGACGCACCACATGACCCACATCTCCCTAAACTCTCGTGACATGGCGCTGATTCTCTCTCGTGACGGTGTTTGTCTCACGTTGTGCTGGGACTCGGGCAGCAGCGGCCACTTGATCTGCAGCGCTCCGGTGTTGATCAGGCCCTTCCGGGTCATGAAGTACAGAACCCGGTCCAGCTCCTGCACGCAGCGGATGCGCACCAAACCACGCACGATCACATGAGGAGCGCACTTCTGCAGCGTCAGAACCTCCTGAGAGAGAGAGAGAGAGAGAGCAAACAACACATCAAACAAGCCCAGACCTGCTTGGATCTCCTGCACTGCTTACAAACATGCTAACGAGCGGAAAGTACACACTCACACACACACACTCTCTCTCTCATACACACACACACACACACACACACACACACACACACACACACACACACACACTCTCTCTCTCACATACACACACACACTCCTGAGAAAGCCTCCTGAGGGCAACCAACCGATATGGGTCTTTTTGGCTTTCTTCCCTTCATCTCATATGAGCAATTAATTGCAAGGTATAATAGATAGCATAGCAGTAATCAATAGTAATAATACACGGCTCAAAGCTTACAGCACCTTCACAAAACAGTTCATGACGCATGTTTTTGTTTCATCTTTCCCACAGACCTGCAAATGCAATTTAATTAATCCAGCAGGGGGCGCTGTTGTAGCGGGAGAAATATAGCGGTGTCGATGGTACCGGCTGTAATCAAATCAGCGCCGCTGCGCTCACAAACGCTACTTTTCAGACATTAGATTAAAGACGAAATTAAAATGACGTCGAAGCTTTTCTGAAAGTTGCAGGTGTTTCTACTTTCACATGCAAATGACCTGCTGCACTTGTGAATATGATAACTTTCCAGGTTTAGTTGTAGTGGGTTAAAACGTTTAGAAACTGCCTGCTGATGCATTTGCCTAATTATGCAAAAAGATGCAAATATCGGCCGATTAATCTGTGCCGAGAATCTCTCTGCAGCTTGTGAACGGACGAGCAAACATCGGCACCTTGCAGTCCCGGTTCCAGGCCGCCAGCACCAGGTTCCTCAGCGCCAGGTACATGGTGGGATCTCTGGAGAACTCGGGGAACTCGTACAGCTCGTCCAGCTCCATCATGTCGGGTCTGACACACAGGGCTTTCCCACACTCGTTCGGCTGATAGAAGGGCTGGAAATAGGGCGAGAGTCCAGGGACTACACACACATACACACACAAGCCAATATCTGCTCAATAAACAAGGCAAAACAGGTCAACAGAGTAAACATGAGAACTAATGTATATCAGCACACACGTTTTGTATTATGAATGCTGTTTATAATGAAATATGATGACCCTCGTGACTGGTTTGTGCTCCAGGGTCACATATAATCAACAAACCTTCAGAATAAAGAGAGGAATACAATTGTAAAGTTTGGTGTTTGTAAGAGAAAAATACAGACACAAATAGATAAAGTGCAACACTTCAATGTGTATTTTAGATGTTTGTTTCCCCAAACTCGAGGAGTGCATGAAAAACAATGATTCCGCGTGTAGTGTCTGTATTAGGTCATTATGTGGATCATGAAAGCAGTGGCTAGAGACTCGATCCGGTTCTGACTCACTGTGAGATGGTGCCGCTCTGCGGTGCTCGGGCGAGGCAGACGGGCTCATGCCCACACAGTCCGGGTAATAGGCAGAGAGGAAGGGACTGGCAGGGCTGTCCTTAAACAGCGGCGGCAGGATGAGCATAGAGAGCCACCAGCTGTCTGTCACGCCGGCCACACGCTGAACACACACAAACCCAACCACCAATCAGATCCTCCAGAACAGCTCATCCAGCCAATCAGATTACAGCACAGCCAAACGTCCATGACTGGATCAGATTATGATAAGCTGCATGCTTTTTCATGTCTGAATAAGTGAAGCTGTGCATCTCAACTGGTTCTGACGGGTGACAGACAGTAGGAAATAATCAATTTTAAATGCAAATAATGACACGCAGCTAACCATATAATCATGCAGAATTATGATATCAACATGTTTAAAGGGAAAATGAACGGAGAAACCAAAATTCAATTGTTTTTTTTGGCATATAAGAGGTCATTGTACTATAAAAGTAAGGATGAAAGTGCCAAAAAAAGCCAAAACGACAGCTTGTGGAATGTTCTACTCTCTGATATAATAGTGTGGATAAGCACCGCCTCCACAGAACAAGATCAAGGCCCCGCCCACAGATTATACATCTCTGCCAGTTTAGCCCCGCCCACAGATTCTACAGTACTGCCTGTTTAGCCCCGCCCACAGATTCAACAGTACTGCCTGTTTAGCCCCGCCCACAGATTTTACATCACTGCCTGTTTAGCCCCACCCACAGATTCAACAGTACTGCCTGTGTAGCCCCACCCACAGATTCTACATCACTGCCTGTGTAGCCCCACCCACAGATTCAACGGTACTGCCTGTGTAGCCCCACCCACAGATTCAACATCACTGCCTGTTTAGCCCCGCCCACAGATTCAACAGTACTGCCTGTGTAGCCCCGCCCACAGATTCTACATCACTGCCTGTTTAGCCCCACCCAAAGATTCTACATTAGGGGTCGACCGATTATCGGCGCCGATATTAAGCATTTTACCGATATCGGCCATTTTCAAAACAGATTTGCCGATAATTTTTTTTTTGTTTGTTTTTTATATAATGCAAACAAACATACTATTTACAGGTGACATTATTTATTGGTGAATAAATAATACAGGTGAAATTATTTAATTTTTAAATGCACTATTTGGCTCGATGCAGCCTGTCTGAGCTCAACACTCTGTGAGAGTGAGGCGATCTCTCAATCTCTGAGAGCAATCTCCGCCCACCGCTCATCTGATATGTAGAGAGTCACGAGTCCGACCAATCAACGCGGAAAACTGAAGGCAGTCTCACACCGAAAGCACTTGCTAACTGGAGCTGCCTCAGTGATCACGCATCAGTTGTCTCTCAAAGGTAAGGCAGCAGCAGACGTTGCTGAAATTGCAAAAAATCACAATCCACTATGATGTCCGCGATGCGGAAAATGCGGGCGTAATCACGGAATGCAGTCATATAATGGAATTTACCGTATAACGCGGAATGTCACGGAATGTGGATGAATTAACATCAATTATGATTAATGTGGATGAATTAATCAAAAGTAGGTCAGTACACTTAAATCGACTCGCGCTATGGACTAGTATCTATAAATATTAAGCCGCAAAAACACTATTTAAATATGAATCCTGCATGTTCTGCATCTCTGTTAATGAATGACACAGACGTGCGGTTTCATTTACTGCACACATACATACTCGAGCGCGTGATGCTCGCGGTGTTTTCAGCATCTGCCGTCTCACTTAATGAGGACATAAATACATGAACAACATCCCCAGAACTGCTCGGAGAGTCACTTGATGAGCATTTGACCGTTTCATTTGAGTAAAACGATCGTCATATCATATATACATAGGCTACAGAAACCTAAAATGTCCTCATGGCAACCTGTCAAAATATAAGTTTGGTTTAGCCGAATATATTACTGTGGTGCAGTAGAATATACGTAATACAACTACAACAATTATTACAACTTTTGTTGAGAATAATAACACAATACGCTATTTCTTCCATGTTTTAATTTTAATAGTAAACTCATTTGTTTGCCAAAAATAAAGTCTAACTCTCATTTGATTAAAAGATAAATTAAATTAATGTTTTATGCCTTCATTTGCACTGTACTGTAAATTAAAACCATCGGAAATGTTGTTGTTATTAACAGTTTTCAGAATTAAAGACATGTTTAAAAGCATTTAAAGAACGTTTTTTGTCAAAGAACGTTTTTTGTCAGAGCTCTTGTTATTATTAATTTTGGCATTAATTTTCATTTTTACACCAGACACGTATATCGGTTCAAAATATCGGTTATCTGTCTACTTGATCTGTAATAATCGGTATCGGCCCTGAAAAACACATATCGGTCGACCGCTATTCTACATCACTGCCTGTTTAGCCCCACCCACAGATTCAACATCACTGCCTGTTTAGCCCCACCCACATATTCAACATCACTGCCTGTTTAGCCCCGCCCAGAGATCCAACAGTACTGCCTGTTTAGCCCCACCCACCAATTCTACATGGCATCCTGTTTAGCCCCGCCCACCAATTGTACATGGCATACTGTTTAGCCCCGCCCACCAATTCTACATGGCATACTGTTTAGCCCCGCCCACCAATTCTACATCGCATCCTGTTTAGCCCTGCCCACAGATTCAACATCACTGCCTGTTTAGCCCCGCCCAGAGATCCAACAGTACTGCCTGTTTAGCCCCACCCACCAATTCTACATGGCATCCTGTTTAGCCCCGCCCACCAATTGTACATGGCATACTGTTTAGCCCCGCCCACCAATTCTACATCGCATCCTGTTTAGCCCTGCCCACAGATTATACAGTATTGCCTGTTTAGCCCCGCCCACTGATCCAATCAAACCATTTCAGCGACACTAATTCATATGAATCGAGTCATCTAGTCTCGCCGCGCATCAGTCAGTCATTAGGAGCTGTTTTGTGCACCGTCTGTCACTAACACAGGACATAACCCGGTGCTTTAATGCTGAAACCAACGGAGAAGCATCAGGAGGTGAAGTGAAAGTGTTTTACCACGTCCTCCGGCTGAGCGCACGCATCACTTCCTTCCACCTGCGGAACACAAGCACACAGGTGTGAGAGAGCGGCTCACGCTCCGGCTCGAGCGCGTCAGTGGAGCGCTGCTTACCTTCACGCTGTTGAGCTTCATCCCGCAGCGGTACGACGAGGCCAGCGACGCAGTCAGCTGCGTCTCTTTACTCAGCTGTCGCCACTTCCCACAGTCAGCAGTAGTGCACTGAACCTGAGAGACACGCGTGCAACACACCACTAACACGTCAGTCCACACTCCCATTTATGCACTAATAATACATTATTATAGCACTTATTAATATTGGTTTTGTTGCATGAACACTGTTCAGTTTGGATTGCTCTGATGTTCACTGTGAAGGTGTTGTCTATGTAGGCGTCTCACCCAGTAGGGCAGCTGCTGGTCGGCCATGAAGGCTTTGAGGCTGGGCTCGCTCTTCCCATTGCTGGTCCAAACACTCTTCCAGGAGGAGAAGGTCTCGTATCCATCTTTGTGACTGCAGGAGCACACACACATGATTAGCGTGATGCACAGCAGGCGTTAGCCTCGTTAGTCATCGGTACTCACTCACCTCCTGTAGTAATGATCGAAGCACTCGTTACAGAAGTGCTCGCCGCACGACAGGTGATACCAGCGCGACGTGTAGCCATTTCTAGCACACCTGATGAAGGCATGAGCGATCAGCACTTCATACTAGATACAGCAGAGAGAGAAACACACACACGCTCTCTCACACACACACACACGCTCTCTCACACACACACACACGCTCTCTCACACACACGCTCTCTCACACACACACACGCTCTCTCACACACACGCTCTCTCACACACACACACGCACACACACGCTCACGCTCACACACACACACACACGCTCACACACACACGCACACACCTCTCAGACGCGCTGGCGAAACACACGGGGTATGTCGCTGGACATCCGGATTTCTCACACTTCCTGAACTTCTTCTCTGACTGATCGTCGTCTTCTCCAGTCTCTGGCGCTTTCCTTCTCGTCTGCAACAAAAACACATAGTCTCACACACACACACACACACACACACACACACACACACACACACACACACACACACACACACACCCTGTGGATGCTGCGGTCTCTCTCACCTGTGCTGCAGGTGTGCTGCAGCGGCCCCGCCCACCAGATTCCGGCCCGCCCACTGCTGCTGCTGACCTTTTCCTGCCCCGACACCGGCCACCTGCTTCACACACACACACACACACATTATATATATATCACGTACACATGATACACACACACACACTACTCTCTCTCTCACAAACACACACATGACAGACACACACACACACATGAAAGACACACAGACACACATGACAGACACACACACACACACACACACACACACACACACACACACGCTCACACACACACATGACAGACACAATGCGGTTAAATGAGTCTCACTGGAGTCCGCCAGCATTGAAATTATGTTTCTGTTGAGCCACTCAATACTTGACTCTATATTATTTAACTAGACGAACAGTTCCTTCTTTGTTCTTTAACGAAACACATTAAATCCAGCATCGTTTATTCTGCCCCATCTGCAAGAAACTCCAATAGTCTCCACCTCACTTCCGCTCTCGCGCTTCACAACACAAACCAAAATAAAAGTCCCGCCCGGAATTCATCGCTGCTGTGTGGATGCAGGACATGTAAGAGCTCGCGTTATTAAGTAATTAATTAATATTTATTTATTTATTTATTTATTTATTTTTATTGGTGCTGTTATATCTTTTTCTTGCGTTATTGAGGAAACTGACACGAGAAGTTCGTCACTGGAAGGCTTTGCCTCTGACGCGGAAGTTGGTCTCGAGCAGCGCCCCGGAAGCTGCGCGCGTTACCATGGCGACCGCATCGCGTCTGTTGTTATGATGCAGGTGAGATGCTCGAGCTCCAGTAGCTGTAGATCATGCTGTCCAGCGCGCCGCACGCGCGCCGCTTCATCCACAAACCCACGCTGCGCGAGAGCAGGCCGCGGCCCGAGGTGCGTCTCCGCCGGTGTCTGTCCGTGTCTGTCTCTCCGTGTCTGTCTGTCTGTCTGTCTGTCTGTCTGTCTCTCCGTGTCTGACTCTCCGTCTCTCCGTGTTTTCCAGGCGGTGAGGGTCCCGGATCTCTCTCGAGAGCTTCAGCTGCTGCGGGACCCGCTCTCGGTAAGACTCGTGTGTATGGCAAGCCGGGTTAACGTTCAGCGCGCGCGCTTTCTATTTACATGCTACTAGCGCTCATTCTTTAGCTACGCTTTGTGACATGTACTGTGTCTTTAACAGACGCTCTGTTGCGTAGTTACGCATCCTGTCACTGTTGCCTGTCAATCATCGCATCACAGTTACCATCATCCACATTACGTTTAATTAGATTTTCTGTCATATCGGAGAAAAATTAAGAAGCACATCATGCCGAGAACTAATATTTTAAATCAGATTAGACATTGATTATTTATCACTCAAATCCCTTTCTCTATTTCTCTAACCATCCGTCGCGCATATCCGCCATCTTTGCAGTTTTTAACATTTTGTTATGCGTGTTTGTAGTTCTAATTGAATCCCCATCCACCACGCAGTGTGTTGTGGGTAATTTTAGCTGTTAGAGTGCGCATCGATTCGTATTCTAACCTGAAGTAGTAGACCATCCGGGAATCTTTAGCATGATGTGGGACGTACTAATACTGTAAATATGTACTAGTCACTACTGTAATACATACTCGTTAGAAGTATCTTAATTACAGATCGCCGTTAAGTCAATAGCAGTGAAATATGTCACTAACAACAGAATAGTTACTAGTAGAAGTACTAGTGTCTAATAAGTACTATTAAAAGGTACTAGTAGCTAAAGAATAAGTACTAGTAGTTAAGGTACTAGTAGCTAAAGTATAAGTACTAGTAGCTAAAGAATAAGTACTAGTAGTTAAGGTACTAGTAGCTAAAGAATAAGTACTAGTAGTTAAGGTATTTGTAGCTAAAGAATAAGTACTATTAAAAGGTACTAGTAGCTAAAGAATAAGTACTTGTAGTTAAGGTACTAGTAGCTAAAGAATAAGTACTAGTAGTTAAGGTACTAATAGCTAAATAATAAGTACTAGTACTTAAGGTACTAGTAGCTAAATAATAAGTACTAGTAGTTAAGGTACTAGTAGCTAAAGAATGGATACTAGTAGTTAAGGTAATAGTAGCTAAAGAATAAGTACTAGTAGTTAAGGTACTAATAGCTCAATAATAAGTACTAGTACTTAAGCTACTAGTAGCTAAATAATAAGTACTAATAGTTAAGGTACTAGTAGCTAAAGAATAAGTACTAGTAGTTAAGGAACTAGCAGCTAAAGAATAATTACTAGTAGTTAAGGTACTAGTAGCTAAAGAATAAGTACTAGTAGTTAAGGTACTAGTAGCTAAATAATAATTACTAGTAGTTAAGGTACTAGTAGCTAAAGAATAAGTACTAGTACTTAAGCTACTAGTAGCTAAATAATAAGTACTAATAGTTAAGGTACTAGTAGCTAAAGAATAAGTACTAGTAGTTAAGGAACTAGCAGCTAAAGAATAATTACTAGTAGTTAAGGTACTAGTAGCTAAAGAATAAGTACTAGTAGTTAAGGTACTAGTAGCTAAAGAATAAGTACTAGTAGTTAAGGTACTAGTAGCTAAATAATAAGCACTAGTAGTTAAGGTACTAGTAGCTAAAGAATAAGTACTAGTAGTTAAGGTACTAGTAACTAAAGAATAAGTACTAGTACTTAAGGTACTAGTAGCTAAAGAATAAGTACTAGTAGTTAAGGTACTAGTAGCTAAAGAATGGGTACTAGTAGTTAAGGTAATAGTAGCTAAATAATAAGTACTAGTAGTTAAGGTACTAGTAGCTAAATAATAAGTACTGTTAAAAGTTACTAGTAGCTAAAGAATAAGTACTAGTAGCTAAAGAATAAGTACTAGTAGTTAAGGTAACACTAGCTAAAGAATAAGTACTAGTAGTTAAGGTAATAGTAGCTAAATAATAAGTACTAGTAGTTAAGGAACTAATAGCTAAATAATAAGTGCTAGTAGTTAAGGTACTAGTAGCTAAATAATAAGTAATAGTAGTTAAGGTACTAATAGCTAAAGAATAAGTACTAGTAGTTAAGGTACTAGTAGCTAAAGAATAAGTACTAGTAGTTAAGGTAATAGTAGCGAAATAATAAGTACTAGTAGTTAAGGTAATAGTAGCTAAAGAATAAGTACTAAAAGGTACTAGTAGCTAAAGAATAAGTACTAGTAGTTAAGTTACTAATAGCTAAAGAATAAGTACTAGTAGTTAAGGTACTAGTAGCTAAAGAATAAGTACTAGTAGTTAAGGTAATAGTAGCTAAAGAATGAATACTAAAAGGTACTAGTAGCTAAATAATTAATACTAGTAGTTAAGGTACTAATAGCTAAAGAATAAGTTCTAGTAGTTAAGGTACTAATAGCTAAAGAATAAGTACTAGTAGTTAAGGTACTAGTAGCTAAAGAATAAGTACTAGTAGTTAAGGTACTAGTAGCTAAAGAATAAGTACTAGTAGTTAAGGTACTAGTAGCTAAATAATAAGTACTGGTAGTTAAGGTACTAGTAGCTAAAGAATAAGTACTAGTAGTTAAGGTACTAGTAGCTAAATAATAAGTACTGGTAGTTAAGGTACTAGTAGCTAAACAGAAGTACTGGCCCTAGCCACGACACACACAGCTCTGATGGTGAGAGAGAGAGTGTGTGTGTGTGCGCGTGTGTGTGTGTGTGTGTGTGTGCGTATGCGTGTGTGTGTGTGTGTGTGTGTGTGTGTGTGTGTGTGTGTGTGTGTGAGAGAGAGAGTGTGTTTGTGTGTGTGTGTGTACTGATGTGTGTGTGTGTGTGTGTGTGTGTGTGTATGTGTGTACTGTTCCTGTGTGGCTCAGTGGTAGAGCATTGCGTCAGCAGCGCAAAAGGTTGTGGGTTCGATTCCCATGGGAGCACATGTACTAATGAAAATGTATAACCTGAATGCAATTGTAAGTCGCTTTGGATAAAAGCGTCTGCTAAATGCATAAATGTAAATGTAAATGTACTGGTGTGTGTGTGTGTGTGTGTGTGTGTGTGTGTGTGTGTGTGTGTGTACTGGTTAAGGTACTAGTAGCTAAATAATAAGTACTGGTAGTTAAGGTACTAGTAGCTAAACTGATAGTATGGAAATACATCTATGCTTTACGGATTAATGTTAACATGCTTGCCACACAGTGTTTGCTTCATCTCTCACTCTTTTCTCTCGTTTACTCAGTAATGAGCTGCTGTTCTCTCTCATTTGCAGTCATCGTTAAAAGAAAGGCAGATATTCATCTTGAAGAAGCTGGTGAAACAATGCCAGCGGGGATTTGTATCCTGAAAGTCATAATCGAAAACATATTACAAATTATACTTTGGTTTTTTGTTTAATTGTTTCATGTTGTTTGTTTATAACAATGTAAACAACTATTTTCTAAGTCCAAGATCCGCCCAGAATCATTAGATGGATATTAAATTATATTTAATACTGTCAAACGATTAATTACATGCAAATTAAATGTTTTGTTTACATAATATATATGTGTGTGTATTGTGTATATTTATTATGTTTATATAAATACTCACACATGCATGTGTATATTTAAGATATGTTACGTTTATACATTAAATATATTTATATATGATATGATTTATATAAATATATGCATGTAAATATTTTACAAATATATACTGTAGTGTGTGTGTTTTTATATATACATAATAAATATACACAGTACACACATCAGTGGCGGCTGCTGATCTTTTAAAGAGGGGAAGCTCATTTTCGGCCTAAATCATAAAAATTGTCCATTTATTTATATGTAAATTCTGCCCTACGTTCCTTTTCAAGAAAATGCTCTGTAACCCTGTCGTACCAACTAGGCGTCTTTTCCAGTGACTTGACCAGTGTCCTCTCAATGGCCAGCAGAGCTAGGCTGCTTAAACGGCCTTGGCCCATTGTGTTACGGGTGTAGGACTTGAGCCGCTTTAAACAGGAGAAGCTCCTTTCTACACCTGCTGTGCAGTTTGCTAGCTGGCTAGTTCAGACTATATGAATTAATGAACAAACGATCTAGTATATATATATATATTTAACTCAACGGGAGGAAATGTGGGAATTATGTTAAACTGAAACAATGAATGTGGTGTGAAATTGTGTGAAATATACGATGAAGGTTGCAGCAGTTTGTCTTTCGACTACACATGCAAAATCCGCGATGGGACTGAGTTGGAAATGGAGACACAGAGTGATACGCGTCATAATCTGAAGACCACGCCCACACCAACCATCTCTTTGCATTGCGAGAAGCTGCCGCCTCCTTGTCATTTATTTATAACAAAAAAAATAAAAAAAATGTCTAAAAGCTGATATGTGACAATGTGTATCGCAAACAAGCTAAAAAAAAAACAATAAATACGTTTTTATAAGCTGTCGACCCCAAAAAACGAGCGTTTTAGGACATAAAAGTGGATTAAAAAGAGATGACAGACCCTCCAATCATCACGCAGACGCTCGGAGTCCGGGCCAGCCCACTCCTCCATTCATCCCAGAGACGCTGAGCGTCCGTGGGCGGGACATAATCGCAGCATTATCCAATGACCGTCTTGTTTTTAAGCACTGAAAAAACTGTTTAAAGCAGCCCCATTGAAGTCAATGGACGCTGGGCTTCAACAGAGTAATGCACTGTACGCTACGGGAATGAATGAGAAGGAAATCGAGTCAGCCGACCTAAGTAGCTGATTCTGAACGAAATTGTTTTCGTTCGAGATGAACGTGTTTAACGCATTTTTAGTCAATAAAATGTTAACATAATAATACATATATTTGACCATTCATTTTTTGACAATTATAGGGGAAGCTGAGCTTCCCTTGCAGTCTTAAAGAAATCGCGGCTGACACACATATATATTATATAAACAAAAACTGTTATTTTGCATGCGGTTAATCGTTTGACAGTATTAATTATATTATATTATATTACAATATATTACATTATTTTATATTATATGTTATTACATTATATTACATTATTTTATATTATATTTTATTATATTAAATTATATTTCATTACATAATATTTTATTATTTTTCATTACATTATATTTTATTATATTATATTAAATTATATATTTTCTTACATTACATTATATTTTATGATATTATATTATATTACATACAATTTTGTTTTATTGTATTTTATTACATTACATTATATTATAATATATACTTTTTATTATATTCTATATTTTTTATTATAATGTATAATCTTTTTTGTATTATGTTATTTTTATTATATTTCAGTTTATAATATTATATTTTATTACATTACCTTATATTACAATATATTATTTTGTATTATATTATATTATATTTTGATTATATATATATATATATATATATATATATATAAAATATTATTATATTGTATTAAATATATTTAATATATAATTGTTTTATTATATTATTTTATATTATATTATTTTTATTGTGTTATATTATTTTTATTTTATTATAATATATTATATTATTTTTTATTGTATTAAATTATTTTTGTATTATATTTTAAAATATAATTTTTATTACATTATATAATTTTTTATTATAATATATTATATGATTTTTTATTGTATTAAATAATTTTTATTATATTTGAATCTATAATGTTTTATTAGTGTGCTCTATCTAGGATAGGACAATATTCTCTGATGATAAGTGTTGTTATATTAGTATGTGATATAGTGCTCTAGGATACTACAGTCCCTACAGTCTCGTGTACAGCACTACAGTCAGCAGATATTCTCTGATGTTAGTGGTGTTATATTAATATGTGATATAGTGCTCTAGGATACTACAGTCCCTACAGTCTCCGTGTACAGCACTACAGTCAGCAGATATTCTCTGATGTTAGTGGTGTTATATTAATATGTGATATAGTGCAGATGTCAGTGTGCTCTACTTAGGATAGGACAGTATTCTCTGATGATAGTGTGACGCACCTGAGGCTCGCTGGAGTCTTATTATGCTGGAGCATTAATAATAATGAGGATGATGATGATGAACACTTTCCTTAAAGTGCACTGGTCAGGCTTTGAGGGACCTCGCTGACGTATTTCAGATTGTGAGCGTGTGTGCTGAACGAGTGTCGGATCATCCGGAGTATCCCAGAATCCTCTGTGATCTGCTTCAGATATTCAGGTGTGAGATCCGTCTGTGTAGTGTGTAGAGCAGCTGTGAACAGACTCATGAACTCATCAATGCTCTCCGTCTTCCAGTCTTCCCTTCCTGATGGAGCGAGCGTCTGATGAGACGAGCTTCGCCGCTGTGGTCACAGACTGTGTGTCTCAGATGGGTGAGCTTCAGTACACAATACTTTCCTCCATCAGTGACCGTAGAGACATTATCCAGCGGGATGAGTGTAATAATGTGTGTAATAATGTGTGTGTCGGCAGGTTATCTGATGAGGATCCCGCTGCTGGAGGTGCGACAGCAGATCTGCTCCACTGTGATCGCCTTCTATAGCCACGACACACACAGCTCTGATGGTGAGAGAGAGAGTGTGTGTGTGTGCGCGTGTGTGTGTGTGCGTGCGTGTGTGTGTGTGTGTGTGTGTGTGTGTGTGTGAGAGAGAGAGTGTGTTTGTGTGTGTGTGTGTACTGATGTGTGTGTGTGTGTGTGTGTGTGTGTATGTGTGTACTGTTCCTGTGTGGCTCAGTGGTAGAGCATTGCGTCAGCAGCGCAAAAGGTTGTGGGTTCGATTCCCAGGGAACACATGTACTAATGAAAATGTATAACCTGAATGCAATTGTAAGTCGCTTTGGATAAAAGCGTCTGCTAAATGCATAAATGTAAATGTAAATGTACTGGTGTGTGTGTGTGTGTGTGTGTGTGTGTGTGTACTGATGTGTGTGTGTGTGTGTGTGTGTGTGTGCGTGCGTGCTTGCGTGCATGTGTGTGTGTGTGTGTGAGAGAGAGAGTGTGTGTGTGTGTACTGATGTGTGTGTGTGTGTGTGTGTGTGTGTTTCAGGTGTGTGTCGTCAGGACTACAGAGCTCTGATGCTGGAGCGCAGTGGTGTTTCTGAGACGCTGGTCATGTCTCTGGCTCTGACGGAGGAGCAGCTTCCGGTCAAACTGTGTCTCCTGCAGACGCTGCAGATCCTGTCCAGAACATCAGGTGACCAATCAAAGCCTGCGCTTGCTCTCGGTGCATCACGGCTGCATCTGAACCTGCCTGTGTTTCTTGACAGAAGTCAACTGTAACCTGATGCTGAGAGCTCAGGCCGCGCAGAAGATCTGCTTCCACATGAGCGAAGGTGATCCGTCCGGACAGATTCTCTTCAGATCCTCCGAGATCCTGTGGAACCTGCTGGAGAACGGCTCTCGACAGGAAGTGACCTCACAGCTCAGCAGCAGCGAGTGCATCGCGTGAGTCACACGCTTCAGACCTGACCTCACTGCTGCGAGAGCCACCGATACACGGTCATCAGACAGGAGATTAATGACTAGTATTACTCATAAAACCACCACACTTACTGAATTCAGTCCAGTTCTGATTTGATATACATGTAAATAAAGGGCTTAATTTCTGGATATCAGATAGGACAAGGAACAGCAAGATATGGTTCATCACGTCTCACAAAAAAAGGTGATAGCAAAAAAAATTCACTAGAAAAAAAAATCAGGTAAATATTAAATAAATACAACAATCAAATTCAGTTTTGCTGAATTAATTTTTATGCTGTTTAGAAATAAAAACAAAACAGATAAAAAAAACAGCCAAGAAAAGTGTACAGAAGAGGATTAGGGCTAAGCAATAATTAGCAAATAAAACCATCTCGAGATTAAACTCGTTAAATTTAGAGAAAAAAGTTTAGATGACATGTTGAAATTAAACTCATTAAATTACGAGAAAAAAGTCATTACATTTCTAGAAACCTTTTTCTCGTAAGTTAATGACTTTTTTCTCGTAATTTAACGATTTTTTTCTCAAAACATAAAGACTTTAAGAGTTTATTCTCAACATTTTATTTCTCTAAATTTAACGAGTTTAATCTCGAGATGGTTTAATTGGTTTATTATCGCTTGGCCCTAATCCTCGTCACGTGGGTTCGGGAAAAACATTAAGAGAAAAAAATACTTCAGGCTTAAAAAAAATTGATAGAAGAAAAAAAACCTGAATGCTTGTGCTTAAATTTGTGCACATACGCTACACTTGTATTTTAATTAGTTTGCATGAAATATTATGAGCTTTACTTCAGTACTTATAAACAATAACTTATAAAAGTCCAGAACAAAAAAAGATGCTTACCTGTTGTATTACTGGTAATTAAAAACAGCAGTATATTCTGCATACAGCAGTCAAAATACAAAATTTACAAAATAAAAGAGGATTAATCTGCAACATGCTGTCAGGAGTCCAGGCCCGGTGTCCTCCCACTCACCACCAGAGGGCACCATCTCCCTTCCTCCTGGACTCATCTACTTAACTCCACACACCTGTGCACCCACTCATCACTTCCCAGCTGGTCTCAATCACCGTGGACTATTTACGCACCTCACTCCCGTCCCTCTGTCTGGCAAGATTACCCACACTCACATGTGGATGTATGTTCACTGTTTTTCCTGTTCACCGATTACGTTCGGTTTGTGCGCTCGGGACACCAGCACTACGTTGCCATCTGGGGTGTCCTGTTTCTGATTATTGTTTGGTTTTTGCCTGTTGGCTTTTTATTTATTAAAGAACCAAAACTTACCTGCATTTGGACCCAGATCTCTGTTTTTCCAAGGGCTTCCCAGCTGTCCCGTAACACATGCATGCCAAATCATAACCCCCCCCCCACACTACAATCCTGCTCAAATAAAACTCTTCATATAAAGCACTGAGTTAAAGCACGTATAAACACTGTCACAATGCAATGAGTTATAACCAGCAGGAATTAAAAGCAGTAGTTCTTTGCATGACAGTAACGGGAGAAACGTGTGCTATGAAAACTGCAGATTCCTGTGATTGTGAGCTGAGCATGAGCGTGCTCCTGACTCTTGTTCCCATGATACTCTCTGTGTGCTGCAGATCTCTGAAGGACTCGTTCCTCCATCTGCTCCTGAAGGGTTTCCGTCATCACGAGCGTCAGCTGAGGAACGACCTGCTGGTGCTGCTGTCTCTGATCGCGGAGAAGCCCGGCGCTCCTCTGATCGTGAGTCTTCATCCTCATCATCATCCTCATCATCATCCTCATACACTCTTCCTCTGCAGCAGCTCTCATCTGTGTGTTTCAGGAGAGCGGCTTCATCAAGCATCTCACGCCGTTCATCACCTATCCCGAGTGTAAGTATGGGTGATTAACGAGCATTGATCGTGATCAGCGGCGTGAACGATCCTCACACATCTGTGCTCCTCAGTGAAGAGCCATGATCCTGTGGTGAGGAACCTCAAACTGACCTTCCAGCAGGAGGACTTTGAGATGAAGAAGCTCCTGCTGAACATCATCGTGGTGCTGTCCAGAGATCTGGCTGCGCTGCAGGTGAGATGGTTTTATAGCACAATATGTATCAAAAGATCAAGGTGACATACTGTGTTGTTTGTGAACTGATGGTGTTTGTCTGTGGTGATCAGTTGTTCAGAGAGGGCCGTGTGATGCTGGCTCTGATGCTGCTCGTTAAGCCAAGCTCGTCAGCGGTGCGCAGCGGCAGACGCAGCTGGACATGCAGACAGCAGGAGGAGCTACAGCTGCAGGCGCTGTCCACACTGAGCACGCTCGCGCCGCTGATGCTGGACGAATACATCACCTGTCAGGCCAACACCTGTCTGCTGCTGCTGCTGGACTGCTGCCTGCAGGACGGTACAACACACACTGTGCACGCAATTCACCCGCACACTAATTAAGGCCTTAAACGCTTTTAAATCAGAGCAGAAAGTCTTAAATTCTTAAAGTCGTGGCATTATATGCTGCATGCATGCTGCAAAACATGAATCTCTTCCTCAGTTTTTCTGTCTTGTTTTCCAGTACACATATCTAAGCATCCTTAAATCAAGACTCATTTACTGGAGATGCAAAATTAAGATATAAAGTATTGTTTTCTAAAAAATAACGAACAAAATGGAGTTCATGAGTAAAACAAGAACAAATTAAGAGTTTGCAATTTTCTTCTAAAATTAGCATTTTTTTCAGGCTCCTATGTGTAGGTTCAGTAATTTCACTTTAATGGCAATTAATAGATTCTTTTCATTGGCATTAAAGTCAAATAACTGAACGTAAACATAGAAGCCTGAGAAAAATGCTAATAATAGAAGAAAATGTCAAACGTACTTAGAGGTTTTTTGCATCTTAACTCTTCAAATATTGGTTAAACAGTGATTTGTTGACTCAAGAACAGCTGCAAGGGGATAAGATCAGCGTGATTCGTAAATAAATCATAATTTGTGAACCAATTCATCATACGAAAGAATCCACTCGTTCACGAATCAGACATTGTGTGTCAGAGGCAGTGGTGGTTTCTTCACAATGGAATAAAAAATGTAGAAGTAAAAGTATGATACTATGCTTTGGAACATAGTGAAGTAATACTTTACCAAAGTAAAAAACACTGATAAGGCAGCGCTTCTTGAAGTAGAAGTACTTGCACCGATCTTCTCGCCTGTGTCTCAGACTCCTTCAGTGGGCAGGGTCACGGTTTCCACAGCAGCGGTGGGAAGAAGGCTCAGCTGCGCTACTGCATGCGTGTGCTCAGATCTGTGGCGTCTGCGCAACAAGAGCCGATACGGCAGGATCTGTGTGATCAGGGCGCCATCGGGCAGCTCTTGGGTGAGTCTCCAGTCTCCTCCAATGTCCTCCAGCACAGGCAGACTAACAGCAGACTCAGAGCAGACTCAGAGCAGACTCACTGCAGACTCAGAGCAGACTCACGGCAGACTCAGAGCAGACTCACAGCAGACTCACAGCAGACTCAGAGCAGACTCACGGCAGACTCACGGCAGACTCACGGCAGATTCACGGCAGATTCACGGCAGACTCACGGCAGACTAACGGCAGACTCACGGCAGACTAACTATAGACTCTGTGTCCAGGTGTGCTGCGCCGGTTCCTGGGGAGGCCGGAGGACGAGGACGCTGTGGCTCTGGAGATCCAAACGGACTGTCTGTTCCTTCTGTCAGTGCTCTGTGAGGGAGATGTGCACAAGAAGGTGAGCGGCGTCTCCTTTGTCTCAGCGCCGCCGTACTCTCGTGATTAATGACCAGCGCTGCTTGTGTCCAGGAGCTGTTCGGACGTGACGGGGTGGAGGTGCTGATCCAGTATCTGAGTCTGGACGCCGCGCTGATCTTCAGCGGTCTGGGTCACAATAAACTGCTGCTGTCCGCCGTCGACTGTCTTTGGTGAGAAGCGCGTGTCTTTTTCTGTTCACACCAAGAATAATAGTTATGACTATAACCATAACGATATAATGTTTATTATAAATGTGCAGCAGTTGTGTCACTTTAAATTAAGGCTGAAAATATTGATTCTCATTTTGATCTATAATGTCCCATTCGCCTCGGAAAAGACATTGTGTTCATAAACTCAACAATCAGCTAGAAAAATAACTCTGAAGAAGAGCATTTTGATCAATACATGCACTATATTAAATATTCATTACAGTTTGCTGAATCTAATATTTAATGTGTTTGAATAAATCCATCACGAAAACATTAGTTATGACATCCACCGTTTAATTAAATGTTTATATTCAACAACAAAGTGGAGTAGAAACATAATTACATTTTTAAAATGTTATCCAATTTTTTATTTTATTATATAATATGCTATATTACGAAAACTGCCCTATGTGCAATTTAAATATTAATGTATTTTAACTATAGTTGTTAGTTTCATTGAACTCGACAGAAATTAGGACTATAGTTGCTATTTTGATCCCAGTGATATTGGTCCTCTGTGTTGTTATGAACCCCGCTGCTCTTTTAAATGAGTTTAAAACGATATCTTTATTGTTATTATAATTGGTGTGAGCATGCTTTCGCTCGTTAATTCTCTAAAGCGACTCCGCAAAATGAACAGAGGATGAGGTTTTGTAACGGTAAGTTCATTATTAAATCAAATTCATAATTTAGTTATGGCGTTCAGTAAAACGGTCACCACGGCAACGGCCAGGTGTTTTTGAACCTGTACAACTGTGCCTAGTTTTATGATTGCTCAAATGTTGCACATATTGCCTGGACTATAGCGGTGAGTGATGGTTTGTGGGTTCTCTTTCAGGTCGTGTGTGGTGGGGGGGTTTGGTACCGAGGATGCGTTCGTGGCCGGCGGCGGTGTGGATCTGCTGCTGAACCTGCTGCAGGTGAGTAAATGAGTAAAGCATACTTTTTCTCACTTTCACAATGCGTACACATACTAATCAATTACTTTAATTAATGGACGAAGATATTTTTACACACAAATCTATGTGATTACAAACTTACCACATTTCTTTTATTCTCTCTCTTGACCCATTTTCATTTTTTGTGTTTGTTTGAATAGGCTATGATTCATATTTTTGTGTTGACTAGTCTAGCGTTATCAGGTTATTATGTGAACCTCTTACTTATATCTGCACTTTGTTGTGTATGATGAGATAATTCAGGTCGCGAGCGCATGCGCTGAACAAAATTCCAGCGAGGACTCATCTGAACGCCTCTGATTGGCCGTTGTGTTCATAAACTCAACAGAATCGTGTGTGATTGGTTGCAATGCAAACCTCAGCAGATCTAAATTTAATGCACTCTTTTTATATCATTTCCACTTTATTTGCGACGGCTGTATTAGATTTAGGGGAATGTTTGGTGGGATTTTTTTTCCCCAAGCCCCCGTTCATTTCCGAACAGTGGCCATAGCCTTGCCCACCCTTACACAGTAGTATCATGAAGTGAAAATATGGAAAATATGGCTTGTGATGGTGTCATCGCCATTAAATCCCGCTGAATGTCAGACCATTACCGGCCCTTCCCACAAACATTATAATATTATATATAATCAATATGTGACCCTGCAGCACAAAAGCAGTCCTAATTATTATGTTTGACTGAAGTGCTTGTGCACCTGTGCTAAACCGCTCCAGATGTTCAGGTTGTGAAGGAGGCTAACTGGTAGGTGTGTGTTTGTCATCGTGTGGTGTGTGTGTGTGTGTGCAGCGGAGCCCCAGACACATGCTGACGCCGCTCACGGCCGCGCTGCTGGAGCTGTGTGAGAATCCTCCGGCCGTGGCACATCTGCTGCGCTGGAGCGGAGAGAGAGACACCAGCGCGCCGCAGCTGCTGCTGCACATCTGGAGGAGAGAGGAGGAGCAGATGTGCGTCTCTCGAGACCCTCACGGCATGATCGCAGGTGCACATGCTTTTGACTCTCAAACTAAAACTCGCATGTCATGCCATTAAACATATTAATCTCAGGATGGGCTTCGAGATGAGATAATAAAGGGGTTCAGAGATGTATATAAAGTGAGCATAACCTGTTTCTGTCTACAGTAAAGTGACCAGATGCTCTGTTAAGACTCTCTCTCTCTCTCTCTAATAGACGTGAAGCGGCCGATTGTCTCTCGGCATCAGGATGAAGAATCATCATTATCATCGTCTTCATCACATGACGTCAGTGCTGCTGTCAGAGACGTGTCAGAAAACCTGCGTGCAAACCTCTACTGCATCTTCTGCAAACTGGGTATGAGAGAGAACCGTGTGTGTTCAATCAATCAGCTATATCTTAATTATAAAGCCCTTTTCCTAACGAATCAATGCAGATCTAAGTGCTTTACAGTCAAAGACAAGCGAATGACACCCAAAAGTAAATGAAGTGAGGTGCAAAAGTTGCAAACAGCAATAATATTAAACGTTCAGTTCAGTTATATAAATGAGACGGATTGTTGGTGTGTCTGTAGTTAATTATGATTTCTTATGATCTGATATTATGAAGGATATGATCTGCTCGTAGAGTTGAATAGATAATGAGTTTAGTAGTTTAGTGCAGATTACAGGTTGTTTTCGAAGACACTTTGTGGTTTAAATCAAAGCGTTGTTAAAGTAACACCTGCGGCTCTCGGTGATGATGATCTGCAGGATTTGAAGGTTTGTCGGGGTTGAGCGCCGAAGATCACGTCACGCTCAGCATCATCCACCGATACCTGGACTTCAAGGTGTGTGTGTGTGTGTGTGTGTGTGTGAGAGTGTGTGTCTCTGTGTGTGTGTCTCTGTGTGTGTCTGTCTCTGTGTGGGTCTGTGTGTGTGTGTCTCTGTGTGTGTCTTTGTGTGTGTGTCTCTGTATGTGTGTCTCTGTGTCTCTGTGTGTCTGTGTGTGTGTGTCTCTGTGTGTCTTAATAACCGTGTTGGTGTGGACAGGGCCTTAACCAGCAGAACAAACCGTGTTTCTGAGCCGAATCACCTGTCCCGCTGTAACGCTGTTCTCCACAGGTGTGTGAGGTTGTGCAGGAGCTGTGGAGCGAGGCAGGTGAAGCGGAGCTGAAGAGCGTGCTGCAGGTCGGTGAAGCCGCGGCCGACAGCGTGCGCTCGCTGCAGCAAAGCATTCTGGGCCGGCAGCAGCGGGAGGAGCTGCAGGAGGAGCAGCGGCTGTATTCGGAGGTAAAGCGTCCCGCCGGTGTCCCACGTGTTCCGTACGAGACCGGCGCGAGCGACTGACCGCTGTGACTGTGTTCCAGATCCGCTTCACTCATAAGCAGAGAGAGATCGCAGCAGACGCCTGGAGCAGCTACGTGGCCAGAACCTCAGACTACAGCATGCTGAAGGTGTGTGTGTGTGAGAGTGTGTGAGAGTGTGTGTGTGTGTGTGTGTGTGTGTGTGTGTGTGTGTGTGAGTGTGTGTGTGAGCGTGTGTGTGTTGAGTGGGAGAGAGTGAGTGTGTGTGTGTGTGTGTGTGTGTGTGTGTGTGTGAGCGTGTGTGTGTTGAGTGGGTGGGAGAGAGTGTGTGTGTGTGTGTGTGTGTGTGTGTGAGTGTGATCTCAGATCAGTTTCATCAATTTAAAGACATTTGTGTAATTAAAAAGATGAGTAGTTGTTTTATACAAGCTGTCCATAAAACAAACAAAGCTTATATCAAATATTTTACAACACACATACCGACACGTAATATTTGTCCTTTTATTTATTTTTTGATAATTCCTGTGTTATTGCCAGATGCATACATGTTGGTACAAGTGTGTATTTTATTGTGTATCCATAAATCTATTTAGCACTAGATACACACAATAGTTGCTCAGCTTCTTTTGGACAAAGACGTCCTCATCGAAACCCATTAAAACATTAGTTTCAGGTTTGGCCTATAAAGGCCTATTATTCCTGTTTTCTGCATGTGATAGAGTCAACTGGATACATACTGCAGCTGTTAGAGTGTGTTCTCGTCGTATGCATATGAGGTAAACTACTGTAAATCATAAATCCAAGCACAGAGTGCCTCTAATGGAGAACATGTGGCGCTGCGCCCAAAACTAAGCTCATTTATGGAGATATCGACCTCAGATCTGGAACACAGCTTGGTTTTCTAGCAGGTTTAGAGTGTTTCAGAAAATCTATATTTGATAAAATGTACCTGGATTGACTGGATTGTTGTGTTTGGCAGGAGTTCAAGCGTCTTCGGGATGAGCGGAGCACCGGCGAACACGACGCAGAGACACAGCGCCAGTCACTCTATACAGAGAATATAGCCAACTGAATGCATTCACTACGACCGCTTGCCTTCCTTAAAGAGACAGTACACCCTAAAACTATTGCTTTAACTAGCATTAGCATGCTAGCGATCACTGCTGGACCGATGAGCTCACATTGATGAAACGATGACTGGATTTCAAGCAAAGCATGATGGCTAATAAAATGAGATGTGATAGCGAACGCAGCGGTGTGTTTGTTGTTTCTCGAGCTGCCGCGCTGTACTTGAGTTTCAGACAGACCGCCAGACATGTTGTTTTCCGTGTTCTCTCGGTTATACGCATCTCCTGAATGAGTCGATCAGAAACACAGATGCCATCTCGTACCGAAGCGTGCACATCATGACCTATACAAGTGTGTAATACACGAACCAGTAGATCCTAATAGAATATGCCCAGCACACTACGTAATGGGAACCATTCGGCGATGGTTGGTGGTTTGCAATGGGAACCATTGGCAGATATTCAACGAAATCAGTAAAGACTCTGTCGGGGAGAGAGTTAAATAACTCGGTCATTAGCAGAAGAGAAGATGAGGATCTGACTGATGATGAACACGACAGAAAGAGCGACACCTGGCGGGGACTCAGACTCATCACAGCTGGGGAAATACTTATTTCAAATCATTACAAAAGTCACAGTCTAATTTCACTTTATTCACTGAAATTATTAATTGCATAATAAACGCAGAGAATAGTTATTGCTGGAAAGGCGTGGACACTTGATCTTATTGAATATGTATTTGTAGGAGTTTCTTTCAGACACAAAAGTTATGGGAGGAGAGTATTAAAATTAATCAACTAGTTTTACTAACGCTTGCGCTCGTCATATTACTGGCATTAGCTCCATTATTCAATGCCCCCAAAAAGCATGTTTTAAACTATTGTGTGCTTGAAACGGCTGCAATTGTTGTTGCAGAGAGCGCTCACACGTGTGTGTGTGTGTGCGCATGTGTGTGAGAGAGAGAGAGAGAGTATGTGTGTGTGTGTGTGTGTGTGTGTGTGTGAGAGAGAGAGTGTGTGTGCGCGTGCATATGTGTGTGTGCGCGCGCGTTTTTGTGTGCTCGCGCGCATGTCTGTGTGTGTGTGTGTGTGTGTGTGTGTGTGTTATCTCGTGCACAGACATCGCGACAGAGTCCTGCTGGAGTTGTAGTTTGTGCGGTGTCTCGTGTGTGTCAGTGTCAGACAGTGAGGATGATGATGATGAAGGTGCTGCTGCTGCTCGGCTCGTGCTCTGGACCGGTGCTCTGTGGTCAGAATCAGTCGGATCCTCGTGATCAGAGAGTGTTTCCAGTCCTGTCCATTAATTATGGTTATGTTCAGATGCCGTTCGAGGTTTCGCTGTGGATTCTGCTCGCGTGCCTCCTGAAGCTGGGTGAGAATCACAATCATATCAATATTACTGCAGCTGATGATGATTATTACTACAGCAGCTCGTCAGAGTATTGTTCGAGAATGTGTCTGAACTTCTGATCATGCTCGAGTTTCTGTTGCTCTCTGACATCACCACGAGCTTATCAGAGACTCCAGCTGCACTGAACTGAGTGTGTGTGAGGAGATAGAGATGATACACACACACACACACACACACACACACACACACATGTTGGTTTTTATGGTTTACGGGGACTCTCCATAGGCGTAATGGTTTTTATACTGTACAAACTGTATGTGCTATTGCCCTACACCTAGCCTACACCTAAATTTAGCCCTCACAGGAGACGGTGCATTTCTA
>JAPDDM010000340.1:155000-160000 GCA_027474115.1 Schizopygopsis malacanthus
GCTCCACGGCTAACCTACTCCGTGGCAGATTATGTTCTGGTTTAAAGATCACAAACTGAAATTGGACCAATCAGCTTCAAGCAAAGTGTCACATCTCTGATGCAATAAAGCCACGCCCCTTTTATATACTAAAACATTTTTAAATATAAAATCATCTGCCTTTTAGTAATGATTTGCATATTTACTATAGCTGTAATCTATTACACAAGCCATATTAAAGTAATAACAGTTATTAATCGTTTACTTTAAATTAGTATAAATGTAAACAAATAATATAGAATATAAATCAGCAATAGATACATCTTTAAACATGACTACGATAAGATTTCAGATTTTTGAGACTCTGTACCTATATATATGTATATTATCAACTATATAAACGAACTTCACAAGATAAATCAAGAAAAAGCGAGAAAAAAGACAAGAAAAGCGTCTTCACAAGAAAAAGCGTCTGCTAAATGACTAAATGTAAGATATGCCAAGATGTCTTCTTTTGGTTGTCCTCTTTCACAGACTGCTCTTTTCACCTTTTTTGCGTAAATGTATTAAAATTCATATTTTTGCAAGTGCACACACAACATTATCTCAAGATTAAAGCCTGGGTTTGATGGAGAAAGTTGACGATCATGGTAGCAGTAAAGCCGGATTGGATTGGTTCGGGTTTGGTCAACCCTGAGTTTGTTTAGCCACCATCATGGTACATGCCCCCGGGCTTGCTCATTCGTTTTTAAAAACAAAAACCCAAAGGTTATGTTTTTAGCAGATGTAAAGGCCCTCTCTCACTAAACGTGAAATGAACAATCCTCAGTCTGAAGGAAGAGTCTGTCTCTGCACGCACTACAGTACCATGATGATAGATGAAAAAACTCAGGGTTGACCAAACCAATCCAGTGTACTGGTACCATGATGCAAATTTCTTGTGTGTAATGGATAAAAAATAATATAAATCATGTAATTATCATTAAAGCCAGACATTTAGTTTTTAGTACTAGTGACCTTTAATTTGAAGCAAGAGAAACTGGGGGCATGGCTTTTTGCATCACATGTGTCACTTTGCTCACATCTGATTGGTACAATTTCAGTTTGAGATCTCGGAACATAATCTGCCCTGGAGCAGGTTAGCTGTGGAGCGTAAGTTACTATTGCGATGAACGTAGCACTTTCATGGTACCGAAAACCCAGGATTGGTGCAAACTAAACTGAGAGTTACCTGGCTTCGTGGTACAGGTTCTCTCAACAAAAAGACAGCATGTCAATACATGGAGGAACAGAGTAACTGGTGTTGAAAAAGTAGCTCAGCTATTTTCTTGTAAATTGAAAAGTAATGCGTTACGTTTCTAGTTACTTGAAAAGGTAATTTGATTACGTAACTCCCTGCTTGTGTTTGTTGTCAGGCTCATAGCGTGCGGCGTGATCATGCGGCCCTATGTGGAGGCCAACATCTCCCACAAGTCCTACACCACCATCAAATACTTCCTGAAGATGTGGAGCAGCGTGAGCGAGACCCTGATCTTCATCTTCCTGGGCGTGTCGACGGTGGCCGGGCCGCACGCCTGGAACTGGACCTTTGTGACCCTCACCATTGTCCTGTGTCTGCTGTCCAGGGTTCTGGGTGAGACGCTGCTGTAGAGCATCTTTATCAGGCACATCGAACGCCTCCCTTCTGTTTGGGTCATTGAAGATTTATGGAGGTGCTTAGTGGCCATAAACATTACTGTTCACTATAAAACGTGACCATGGACCACAATACCAGTCATATGGTTTGTTATGATCAGACAATATTTGAAAATCTGGAATCTGAGGGTGCAAAAAATCTAAATATTGAGAAAATCATCTTTAAAGTTGTTCAAATTAAGTTCTTAGCAATGCATTTTACTAATCAAAAAGTAAGTTTTGATATATTTACGGTACAAAATATCTTCATGCATCATGATCTTAATATCTAATGATTTTTGGCATAACAGAAAAATGTATAATTTTGACCCATACAATGTATTGTTGTCTATTGCTACAAATATAGCTGTGCTGCTTATGACTGCTTTTGTGCTCCAGGGACACATATAAGAAATCAAGGATTAAATTATCATTAAATTGATCAAAAGCAACAGTAAAGACATTTTTAATGTTACAATAGATTTATATTCTTTGGAACTTTATATTCATCAAATATAATGCATCAGTTTCCACAAGATCATGTGACACTGAATAATATAGTAATGATGCTGAAAATACATCTTTGGTCACAGAAATACATTTTAACAGATATTGACATTGTAATAATATTTAACTTTTTACTGTATTTTTGATCAAATAAATGCTACTTTGGCGAGCAGAGGAGACTTCTTTGAAAAACATTAGCAAATCTTTATTCTTTAGAAGTTTATGATGTGAAAATGAAAGAGCAGATAATTTCCATAATGACCAATGTGATCTACCAGAAGCAGCGCAAATCAGCAGAGCCTATGATAATCAGCTGTTTGTGATCGACTAACAACACAGACACAGAATGGGTTCAGACATGCGTTTTTGGGTCATTAAATAATGGCACAAATACCATTAAACTGACTACTGCAAGTCTTAGTAAATCACTTTGCATGATTCATTCAAATCCTCTCCTCACATGAATGTTGTGTCCGAAAGGGAAACTCCTACAAATGTGTAAGATCAGCTCCAGAAATAACTTTACATAACAGCATAACAGTGAAAGCTAACACCGTGTTTCTTGATGATACTGTATCTCCCAAGGGTAACGTAATGTATAGTGTGAAAAGTAAGGGTCCTAGTACTGAGCCTTGAGGTACTCCATACTGCACTCATACACACACACACACACACACACACACACACACACACACACACACAGACAGACATGATATCTCTCAAGTGTAACATGTAAAGTGTGAAAAGTAAGGGTCCTAGTACTGAGCCTTGAGGTACTCCATACTGCACTCATACACACACACACACACACACACACACACACACACACACACACACAGACATGATATCTCTCAAGTGTAACATGTAAAGTGTGAAAAGTAAGGGTCCTAGTACTGAGCCTTGAGGTACTCCATACTGCACCCACACACACACACACACGCACGCACACACACACACACACACACACACACACACACACACACACACGATACCTTGAGGTACTCCAAAGTATGTCTCCATGTCTTTTTGTCTCTAATGACCCTTGATTCAGAATGACCCTGACCCTTGATTCAGAATGCAGCAGCACGACTGGTCTTCAACGAGCCCAAAAGAGCCCA
The DNA here is from genome assembly GCA_027474115.1 of Schizopygopsis malacanthus. Lineage (NCBI taxonomy): Eukaryota > Metazoa > Chordata > Actinopteri > Cypriniformes > Cyprinidae > Schizopygopsis > Schizopygopsis malacanthus. Next base: position 158,279 of record JAPDDM010000340.1, read on the forward strand.
TGTTACACCTCTCTTTGTGTCCTTGCACTGGCTACCAGTTGCAGCTCGCATCCAGTTCAAGACACTGATGCTTGCATATAGAACAACCACAGGCTCAGCACCCACCTACTTCCACTCACTATTACGAATCTACATCCCCTCCAGAAGTCTGAGATCTGCTAGTGAGAGACGCCTCGTGGTACCATCACAGAGAGGCTTAAAATCACTCTCCAGAACATTCTCTTTCACCGTTCCTGGCCGGTGGAATGATCTTCCCACCCCCATCAGGAATACTGGATCCCTGTCAATCTTCAAGCAACAACTGAAAACTCATCTCTTTCAACTCTACTTGACTACTTAAAAAAAAAAAAAAATCTTTCACTTTTTCAAAATCTTCTCTTTCTCTCCTTCCCTTTCTAGCTTGTACTTATTTGAACAATGCCTGAGACTTGGTGTTAGGGGCACTTCCTCTGTATGTTTGCCTCTTCAAGATTAATCGCTTTATGTAATCCCCAATTGTAAGTCGCTTTGGATAAAAGCGTCTGCTAAATGACTAAATGTAAATGTAATGAGTGTCTTTAGTAAATCCTGACAGTAGATTTTTAATGCCAGATGAGGGCTTGTGCTGCTGTCACCTGTCAGTAAATCTGGCCCCAGTGTTGAGTTTATGAATCTGTGTATTATCCATGTTGACTGCATGTTTTTCCATCTGTCCTGCAGGTGTGGTCGGCTTGACGTTCATCATTAATAAGTACCGTATGGTGAAGCTGAGTGGTAAGGATCAGTTCATCGTGGCGTACGGTGGATTAAGGGGTGCCATTGCCTTCTCATTAGCGTTTCTGCTGTCCAGCGATGACTTTCCCATGAAGGACATGTTCCTGACGGCCACCATCACTGTCATCTTCTTCACCGTCTTCGTGCAGGTGAGAGAATCCGCTGAAAGATGTCCATTGCGTTTCTGTAGCCGAAAGCTGGTGTTGTCCTGTTTTTGTAGGGAATGACGATTCGGCCGCTTGTCGACCTTCTGGCTGTCAAGAAGAGGAAAGAAACCAAATGCTCAATAAACGAGGAGATTCACACTCAGGTGATAAGCGTATCTCAAACACACTGGAGAGCGTGGTCTCTGCTGTCTGACTGCTGATGCTGTTTTGTTTCTCTCTGTAGTTTCTGGAGCATCTGCTGGCTGGAATCGAGGGCGTGTGTGGACACTACGGTCATCGTCACTGGAGAGACAAGTGCGTTTCAGAGCCAAATATCCAGTCATCGTTTACTCTCCAAACCCACAACACTAGACGTTCAGCTGAATCTTTACATACGTGACCAAACACTCTCCGTAAAACCTGCGCTGATAATAGCATTCATTGACCAGTGTTGGGAGTAACGCATTACAAGTAACACAAGTTAAGTAATTCAATTACTTTCTCAAGTAACTAGTAAAGTAATGCATTGCTTTTCGTCACCTAGACGGCCATCGGGACAAGACCACAGGAGCCAGATGAGTCCTCTGCACAATCTGACTTTCCTGCAGCTTAGAATTAAACTGCTGGTCTCATCTGTCCAGTGTAGAATTGAACACTATTTCGACACATTATTTCTGTTTAATAGTTGAGAGAAATCAGGAGTGAGTGCAGAGACAGAGACCCATCTTTCAGCCCAAGTATTATTGAGTACAATTTTGGTGTGAAAGTGATTTTACAGCTCTTTTGCTATTAAAAACAAAATAAGCAAGCCCAGCCCAGGTGA